>JAMKCH010008281.1:0-30680 GCA_023653785.1 Ophioderma brevispina
TGAATATGATTAAGACAAAATCAAGCCCCCTTATATGGGTAAACAGACCGATTTTATAAATAAATGACTTCCGGCGACAGTTATTTCATCAAAAAACGGAAATGGCGTTTACCCAAGAAAACTACGCGTCGGAATTGTTTCCCAGGGCAGGCACCCTGTTTGACCGGTAAAGGAACGACCAACGACCAACCAGTCAAGGACAAAGGTGACAATGTGACCGCGAAGCACAGCAGCAGGCAGCTGCGGAGTGTATTGGTACGGGAGGAAGTGACACATTTTGCAAAAAGGAGTCATCAACTTTTCTCAAAACGAGGCATTCTACGTTGTGTTGTTTTATATATTTAACCTCACGTCCGTGTAATGGAATAAAACCTAAAATACATTTGTTTTTGTTGTGTAGATAACTTAACTGTAACGTTTGTACTAAACCAATCAAAGTGTGGCCAACAATTTGTCCAGAATGTATTTATACCTAAAACTTAAGGGGAAAATGCGGTAGAGCCTTCAAAATAACCGCATGTAGTACACATTCCTGAATGGATGTCACCGAACTCTTCATGTAAATAATAACAAAAATATTGTAACTGTTAATCTTAACTAACACAACACCGCTAACCTACCCTAGGGTATTGCCAATGCCACCCCTATTGCCTATCCTTGGAACTTGAGTACCCAAGTTTTGGGGTTCATTGGACGCAATATTCTTTTTGTGATTTCTGATATCGATATATTATCTTATTATGAAAACTATAATTTGATCTGTTATATTTTTAATCGTTCAATTTCTTGGAGGGCTTGAAACTTAATAATAGTAAATTTTTCGCCCTTGAGTTTTCCCCTATCTCCTATGACCCCTCCCCATTCGACATCACGAAAGTGCAGGAACTTAATGCCAAATAATGAGTGCATAAAATTGAATTTTTAACAAAAATTAACTCTAACTAAAATTGTCGGTAAGAAGGATATACGCATGACTTTCTCACCTACTTCCAAGCATGCTGGGATACCATGGTCTAGTGTTTCAAGATTTCACCGTTGAAAGTACACCCCAGCTCTTCACTCACAGGATTCCTTTAAATTCTATTTCGTTTTCGGAACTGTAGTTTTTCCACATAAATTAACACTTCTCCAACTGGCATATTAAATAAATTTTAAAGAAAAAACTTATTAAGGAATGTTTATAAGGCCGAGCTTACAATAAACGATAAAAAAGCCAACTTGGTATGTAAAAGCCGTTTGAATTTTGAGTAATCCGATACTCGTCAATTCGCGCCATGGGCAGCTACAATTATAGCCTCTGTATGCTTAATCATCATAGGGTATGATGGCGTAGGTCTAACATACTTATTTTAAAACTTCCTCTAGATTTCCAAACTTTCATTTGAAACACAACATGCGATTAATTACTTACATTGATTATTTTTTTCCAAGCAGCCGCTTTGGAGAGTTTAATTTCGTCTGAATTGCTCGAACTGTCCCGTCTCATTTTGCCTTATAATTCATCCGCTCGCGAAGTTTCGCAATTGATGAGAGAATTTTCTATATAAATTTACCATGTTTACCATAAAAATATGAACAATGGTATTAAAAAAAGGCTGAAAAGGCCCGATATAAATAAAGTAAAGGTTATGAATTGAATGTAAAATAGTTGTACATTAATTTGGCACTTCTTTCTGGGCTGAATTACTATGGCGAAACAATACATTGAAATCATTCCACGGTAAAATATTTAGCCTATTTTCAGGCCTTTGAAGAATGTACGGCACACCTTTCTTGTCCTATTGTTTGTGTTGAAAAAATGCAAGGAAGCAGAACGAACAACAAAACAGGAAGAGTTGTTACCATTGGTTAAAATTGGTCCTGGGCCTGTGGATGTAATCACAATCCATTTTTTTCTCTCCTCATCTCTGTGTCGCTTTGTCCATCTTTCTTCTTTTTATCTGTCTGTACACTTTGTCTTGTTGTCTCGTCTCTCCTCTCTCTCTTTCTCTCTCACTGCCACAATCTGTTTCTCACGCACATCCTCTCTACCCAATCTCTCATTGGGCTCTATCTCGCATCTGCTTCTTACTTGGGATGTATTTACCAAACTATGTAGATACAATACTCAAATTGCAAAAAGCATTAGAGTTACAATGTCATTTCTAATGTCATACTCGACCACTCTTCTATGAAAATCGTATTGTATAATATGATTTTGCTAATATGGGATGAGTTCAAGTTCTATCTTTATTTTTGCCTTTAGTTCCCGTCCTGTTCCCTGTCGAAACATTATTTTATGATTATTTTTCCTCCACTTCATTCCATATCATAAATATATATGGGTCGAGTTGGGCCAAATTTCAAAACGTGAATTTTTTCTCTTTGTAAACCTTTCCAGAGGTTTAATTAGTATTAACCACACTGAATCACAAAAACGGTAATGTCAAATAAAAATTAATAATAAAAATTGACCTTAATTTATAAACCAATAAATGATCTATAAACTTAAAGTTTATTGAGATATTGCACAAATCCAAAAAGAAAGTGTCTTTTGACCTTAAATTAGTCATTTTACTAAACTTGCAAACTTGAAAAAAGTTGCATCGCACCCCACTGTGTATTATTAAAACCGTTGATATTCACTGGAGACATTTATGAGTGTAAAATATTAATTTTTCTATTTCAATGGACAGGTTGTCAAATGAACGTTTTAAATACCAACAGTCTATTCAATAATTGAATGAACTTATAGCAGAAAGAATTCATCATTCACATAGCTAATCTCACTGGGGTGAATGTAAATCCCATAGAATTTAGCTGTAATTCAAGATCATACTATAACGCAATGCCAAATGCATTCAGTAGAGTTAATCGATATTGATCAGGCTGGGGTGAAATGCAAACATTTTCTTCTCTCTATTATCAGGGTGGAAACGGGCCCTCCCACAAAACATGGCAAGTTTGAAATGTGAATTATATACTATTGTCTGTTCAATTAACTTAGATGTCCGGGTTTTATTAATATTTCCAAAAATATACGTTTTGGGAAAAAATAACGAAAGAAAAGTTGTTATGCATCATTGGACCAACAAGATCATTGGGCTCAACTTGAAAACATATTTCTTCTTTGGAATTTTATCAATTTACACTGATTTTATTGACAAACGACAACAAATGGGTCAAGTGACTAATGATTTTTTTAACCCTTAAAATTTTATGGCAGGACCATTCCCGAAACTAGGGGCGCTTCAAAGCATTGTGAACGGAATTTTGACTCGTGGACCTTGAGACATAAACCCCGCAACCGCGCGCAAGTGGCTGTAAGCCGGCTAGAACTAACAATGGATCCGTATGCATGATTTCAGTCCCTGTAAGGGTATTCGCCGGATCTGACTAGTTTCGTTTGTCGACTATGGACCATTCTTGCACATCATGCGGGGGGGACCATTTGAATATTAATTATGAAAGAAAAACAATATTACAGATGTTGAATCGTAAAAGGAATTTTATTATGGGAATAACAGCCACTTTTGGAAAAATGTAAAGATTTGAGGACGTAACGGCATTGATTTGGTTTATTATTTTTGCTTCGGGGGCCCATTCAGGTAAAAAATGACGTACGTATCCCTAAATTGGAAAAAACAACCGATTATCGCCATCGTACGTCGGTTTTTGAATCAGTGGGAAAGGGTAAATTTTGTACGTTTTAGCAATTAATAACACGGGTGTCTTTGGAAAAAAATAATAGCAAAAAAACTTTGGGAGAAGGTCATGTACAGACCTTATTTAACATAGTCGGATTATATATATCGGTCGCACCGAAGAGCACAACTATGAATCTGATACTTACATGACACGTGACCTGGTAACTGACACGTGACACCCAACTATTCATCTCGTTACAGTTAAACTACAATACGGCCAAAGCAGCAAGCATTCGTATCTCTTGTTGTCACAGGCGTAATCGTAGATTCAAGATTGTGAGGACTTACTGTGGTTCTGTACAGTAGGGTAGGGACACGATCTGCTCGATTTGGCATTGGGGGGGATATTTCCAACCAGGCTCCAACGGTAATTTGTGAAATGCTACATGCATTTACTATGGCAAGTCTCGGTCCTCAGGCATTAAAAAATCATCTCTTAAAACTTTTGTTCAAAAGATCTTAGTACATATCATGTAAATGAAGAAAAAAATATGAAGTTACAGCAATCATGCTTCTGTTAAATGACCGGGAGCATAACTCAAAACTCCAGAAGAAATCTTCCCGGCAAAAGGAATTCTCTGTCAAACCATTAATACCTGAACTACGCCCCCCGCTATGGCTACAGAGCTATGCGACTCTGTAGCCTGCGCACCGATACACTCTATATCAAAACAGCCCATTATAATTATTATACCCCAAAAACCATGCACTCCTGGCTTTGATTTCAGGTGTTTGCGCGTGCACTAAATGCATGGGCATATAAATGAATCGTTTGACATACTTATACTTTTAAATGAGGTCCCTCCCTGTTGTATTCAATTTGTTACGAACAAAAGAATAAATAGCTCTCATGTAATTGCCCCCATTCAAATTATACCGTGTGGAACCTTGGATATCTCGTTTGTATTGCCAAAATCGCTGTAAATAACAAGGGTTCGGATTTGATGTTGAACAACGCAACGTTGGCTTTATTCATTTCATTACAGTTAAAGTGGGCGGACATAGGCCTATTGATCGGGAACCACTCCGCCGACACGACCGGACAAACTTTACTACCTACTAATTGGGTTCAATAGGACTACTTCCAAAAACGTAATTATAATGGTTACCAAACCTTTATTAGCGAATTTTCAATCACGAGGGTGTTGATACTAAACAAATTTCAATAGATTTGAAGAGGTTTTAAAAATGTCTCATTCCGTTGGTAATGTAAAAAACGTTTAGGTCCAAAGATACCCACAACTTTCTTCGTGATTTATTCGGACAACGTTAGAATTTGGAAATAATTAATTAAAACCGGACATCTAAGTTCATTTGAACAGACAGTAAAAGGTGCAACAAGGAGATTTTGAGTTATCCGTATTTCTGCCATATGTATTGGTTTCATACAAATTACACGACAAATAGAATGTTGTCTTACCTGTTGATTTGGCTACAGAAATTCTTAAAGTGAAAATAAGAAGGGTGATTGATTGGCTTATTTCAATATAAACATAGGCTGAATGTCTATAAATTTCAACATTTCTGTACCAAGAAAATCAACTCTCAGCTGAGCTTTCACATTCTTAGGAACACGTATTACGTTAAAATCTCTGTTGCGCCTTTTGTTCGGATTTGATAGATTCAATAATCAAACCCGCCTCATAATGCTCAACAATTTGTTACATATTACCACTGAAAAAATTTCTACATCGGCAGTTGGTCGCCAAATGGTCAGCGAATTAGTCCCGGACTATAGACCCCCCCCCACCCCCCCACCCTTTGTAAATAAAGACTATAGTAGATTTCAAATTAAGTGAGTGGTATTTGCATATTTTCATGAGTGACGGATGATATGGCTATGAGCGTTCAATCCCGGCATAGGGAGCTAGAACTTCAGGGGGGGGATCCAGGATTTCTCAATAGCAGGGGGCGCCAAATTTACGTTAGACCCAACTTTTTCCAGTCGGTTCGAAATCTGAAAACGAGGGGGGGGGGGCATTCTAGGCACGTCCACTGGAAGCCCACAAAGCTAGATATACTGGGCGCCCAGCGCCCTGTACCGTCATTTTAGCGCCTGGTGCCCTAGGCTCTGAAAACAACTGGGGGCGCCCCCCCCCCCCCAAATACCCGCCCTGCCTGTTGCCATTACAAACTATTGTGCCCCATGGTTACAAGTACTGGTTTGGTAAAGAATCGACTTACTGGAAAAATGATCTTTCATTTCTACAGGTCAAGAACGGGATGCAAATCCGCTTTGCGCTAACTCTCGTTAAAACAACGTTGGCCCATTTTGGATGGCAAATGAAAAACTTGTTGTGTTGTGAATTTGCATATATGGATGCATTATTTTGCTATGCCTGTGTGATAAATGAATGTGATAGTTGTTGCAGTGTCAAGGTAAAGTTATTTCAAATAACAACGTGTAATAATTACCGCTTGTTTTCATCCCGATACTTCAAATTGAAACACCCAAGCTATCTTAGATGTGAAATAATGTATTAGGTCAACATCCACGTAGTATAGAAGAAAATAATCTTGGTCTATAAGCTTAACGATATCTTGGCTTCACATAAATTGCTCCAGATAGAATATTTGGCTGATTGTTGGCAGTATCATTATACGAGGGGTCCAGATTTGAGGAAGGGGTTCAATAAGTAGGTTTAAGTGTGATCCCATTAACTTTTGCGGATTTCTCATATTGCTTCGATTCTCTGACTCAGATTTTGGAATAAACATTATTTGTGGTGTGTGTGTATGAATAGTAATGCTCAATTCCAAAGTTTGAGATGAATCAGCTCTTTCGTTTTGATGCAGTAAACATTTATGCGTAGTGTACAGTATATAATAGCCATAGGATACTGTGAACAATTAAAATTCCGGATCCGGAATTTTATTATAAAGTTTTTATTTTTTTCGTGGATTGATACGCTACGGACTCAAGTTTTCACAAAATTGTGTATTTATATCTCTTCAGCAACAAATCTCGTCAAAAATAGCGGGCCATATTTTATTGTAATCAAATAATATCAGTAATGCAAATTTTCTCACAAGAGCAAAGTTATCATGGACACTGGGAACTAAAACAAAAATGGAGATAATCATCATCCAGAATGATTATGTTGTATTCTGGATAATGACTTGAACTAACGACCTACCGTGTAAGCGCACCAATTGGTGTTTTGCGAATTGTCAAAGGATATCGACAGATAAGGTAAGAAGGACGTCGTCTATAGTCTTCATGAGAACGGATGATTTTGTAACGTTCCGCATTATAAAGCGACACGCTTAAAGTTTACATTTTGCTAATTTGTTTCAAAAAAGTAATACTTTCCATAAATTTCTAAGAACCGCTTTTACGTAAAATTAAAATACAGGCTTCAATGGGTAATTGAAATTTCCATGTATGCCCCCCCCCCACCACAATGCCGCTTTCCAATGAGGTGCATAATATTAATTAATTAACAACATATATGAGTGGCATAATGGCATGGGGGGCTCATTTTCACATGTTTGTTTTCTGTGGCCTGGGGGCATGAAAACTAAATGGAATTGCCAAAAATAACAATCTCTATTACATACATACCATACCGCGTAATACCTACTCATGGTATAAATTGCGAGGTCAATTCAAGTGATTTGTCTGGCCCATGCTTTATCATTACGATGACCCGGTTGTCTTGTCTTCCCGAGTCTGCTTGGTGAGAAGACTTATATAATCCAAGTCTTAGCATTCATTGCACTACATCGCCAGAAGCTAATAGTTATTTAGGTACTTTTCATAAAGAGCTGGCTCATTTAGCCTCTTTGTAGTTTATGATGGACAAAAGGTCTACATTCAAGTGTAAATAAAGATCGACAGGCTCTTTTAAATTGTTCAGAAGTTTAATGGGTGACCTTCTAAACTGAACTTAGTGGGGTACCATAATGTTCATTTTTTGCTGTAAAAGACGTATGAAATTCATATATTGACTAATAAACATATTGGGCGATGACCGACAAAAGCATATAATCAAAGTCATAGGTCACCTAATTTGCATTATAATGGCAGCCATCTTGGATTTTTTAAGTGTTCAAGTTACGGCCATTATTGCAGAGGTAAATAATAATTTCATGCATTTTTGGGCTTAAATTGTCCATTTATGTGTATAATTTGACGCTAAATAACCTTTTATTTGAATTTTTTAAATGTCAACGTAAATTTTTCACCGTTTCTGTCAATTTTCGCAAAAAAGTAGCACATTTTGTGATTTTGAAAAAAATATAAAACTGAAATAAAGGACAAATTTGGAAAAAAAATACTATTTAGCGTCAAATAACTACCAATAATGTACGTACAGGCCAAATTTGAGCACAATAACATATATAATTTTGAAAATAAGGGCCGCAATGGGTTGTAAAAAGCCGTTTTGAGAAAATTAATGTTAAAATCTAGAAACGTATCCATATTTTTAAATTTATTTTTTATTTTTTTTTTGAGAATAAATAGTGAGATAATAAATTTTAACATTTGGAAAAATGATTTTTGTTGAAAATTTGATTTTTTTGTGCTTTAAAACACTTGCCCCGGACTTTGGGTCACTCGACCCAGGATTCACTTCAAGTTGGTTCCATGTTTTGGCCAGTCACCTGAACACATTTTTCCAAAATTAGCGAGACAGAGCAATTCTGACCGCAGACGCCTAGATTTTCTAGCCAGAGGGTCTCGCCTCGAGGCCCCCCCGTTTATCAATTGAACTGCAACCGAATAGCAATGTGCCCACAAGTTGCGCCGCGGGAGGTCAGTAATATGCCAAGCTTTATTAGCTAACGTCACTGGGTGTGATGTAGGTCTGTTGAAGTGCTGGCACTGTTCCGGGGAAAGTTAATATGTTAAAAATCTCCGCTTGTTGAACAATAGAAAACATACGAAATTTGTAGAATACAAGGGAATTTAAAATATTGCCATATTATTTAATTATTATTGGGCCAGTCCTAAGTAGAATGAGTTCCACACCTATACATTTCGTATAATTAATATCGAAGACTATAATTTAAAAAATCACGACATGGGATTTTTTTACATGCATGATATTGGGAAGTCACAAGCTGCGCAGCGTAATGTTTGCTTATGTGTTTGCAACAGCTTAAAATCAAATAAAAAACAAATTATAGCCTGAAAGAAAGAATATTTTCATCATTGATTGTAAATGGAAATTGGATATTCATAGCATTATATTAGTCGCTCCTAACCGGAGGTCACCCGAAAGGCTATCTTCACGTATGTTTGGGGTTCATCACGGCTTAAAAGTCGTCCCTCGGTTTTCATGGACTGCAGATGGATCTGCAAGGTTGGTGGCGGCGACTTGTATAAAGAGTGTCAGAGTGCTCATTCTTTATGCTCGTAAAATGCATCCATAAAAATCACGTGGATGGACGATTTTTTGTAAATGCTATTGGAATTGAGTAAATTAAACAAAATAAATAAAAAGTAGGTTCATTTAACAATTCTGCTCAATTTTGACGCAAAAGTTGTAATCATGCGCACATGTTCGCAGACATATTTGTGCATTACCATTTTGTGCACGCGTTCGCACATCTGCGAATTATGTATGCAAAAGGGGAAGAGAAAGAAAATAAGAAGAGAAAATATAACTTAATTATTTTATGTATTATCAATCAAATATCCGGAAACCCTTGTCGTGTAGGATCTACATTTATTCCCCCAAAATATTTTGATTATTTGTCACTATTGAATAAAAGAGTAAAGATCTCCATTCTAATTTTATTCGCATTTCAATAACCCGCTCCTCGTGCATCTTAAAGGAAGACAATTTTCCTTTGCTCGTATCGACTTTGATTTAATTTTATTCCACAACTCCCATACTTTTATGTACTCTAAAACTTGACAAAACCTCAGATATCTACCCACTACAATAAAAAAAACAGATCTTTTTGTCGGTCTGGCTCTTGCATTGTTATGGCTTGACATATGGGTGTGATATTTGGCATGAAGGTAGAGGATGACAGTTTGACGTTTGTTATCAGGGTTTCAGAGTGACTCAAAAAGTCAAAAGTCATCTAGAGGTCAATTTGCGTAGAACCACTAGCCTGAGCACAGAACAAATCTGTGGTCAAAGGTCACACACATACGTCAAGTGTCACGCACGGGGGAGATGCACTAATTGGTACCTATTGTCGGAAAAGAAGGATTTAAGAAAAGAAGAAGGGTAGAAAGGGGGAAGTAGGTCCATAGGCAGGATTATTGGGGTCGGGATTTCGAAAAAGTTAACCTTTTGGGAAAGAAATCCGTGCATATTTTCCCCGTTAAAGTGGATCTAACCCTCTGGTACTTTTTGAACACCTCATTACCAACAGGTTGACTTTTTCGTCGAATATTCTTCAGTGATAATGTATACATAATTTATTGCATCAATCATGCGGAAGCACAATATTAGTTGTTACCAAATGAATGCAGATAATGTGCAGACCCAGTGAGTGGATGCGCCATAACAAACTCAAACTAACTCATGAAAAGAGAATTTTTCAACGCATGTTCATCCTATCACATCAGAGACCTCAAAGACATTGCCATCAGAGTCGGCCCGGTCCGTTCCCCAAACTCGTGCGTAACCCTACGTGTATATACTAACTTATGCGTATGTCCTACATAACAGACCTTTTCATAACAGTTACACAGTGCTTTGGCCAAATTGTGTCTACTCAGGCATGACATGTAGTATGTGCAACGTAGATTTACGAATCAGGCGGGGAACGGGCCCCTGGAGTCGGGACAGTGGATGTTCCCCAGTCCTAGCTCAGGCAATCAGAAACTATGGCCCGTATTCCAAAAAGGTGTTTAGCGCGATTTTAGGCTAAGCGAACGTTTATATGTGAGATAAACGTATCGCTAAAGTAAACGCAATTCCAGAAAGGAGTTTAAAGTTAAAGTTAACGTATTTTACTTCCCAAAATGCCGTCGAAATTTAAAACGATACTCTGGCTGCTAGGGAAGTATGAAGTAGCGACGCGGGCGTATACATTGTACCGACTTTCAGCGCGCGCGTACGCAAAGCACAAGGGCACTACAACTGAAAGACGGCACTGGGTATACGCGCGCGTCGTCACTTCATACTTCAGACAAGACAAAATATAGGTACGGGGCTAGTTTAAGAAGTGTTTTAGTGTGTGTTTTCGTAAAGTGCACGGCTCATTGCACTGTCCAGTTGACAACAGCAATGGTGCATAACATTCTCGTCCAGTTCGTGTAGCAGCTTAAACGCTACGGAAAGCCATGATACACTTTGTGCGCTCAACCATTAAAACACAATAGGAACCTCCTTTATACACTCAAGTTAGTGTCATTTAAATACAACGATGTTACTTGTGTTTAAGTTTTTCGTTTAAGTCAAGCCAATGGTTAAATATTTAAACGCGTTTTTGCTTAACCAATTTTAAATTCCGGCCATTTTAGCTAAAATTTGCGTTATCTAGACATTTCTGGAATACGGGCCCCCCTTTTTTTTTTGTGTTATTGTCCATGGACCTGAACATGTGAAGGTCAATTTTAAAGAGACACTGGCACATTGTTAAAAAATAGTGCGGCCTCAAGATTTTTTTCAAATCTATACTTTTTGCCTGGTTGTAAAGGGCTTTTTATATACAAAGCCCCTCACCCGAATGATTAAGACCAAATCACATTCCTTATGGGTAACAGAACGATTTGTATAATTTAACGTCGCCGGCGACTTTTAAATTCAGCAGACGACGAAAATGGCTTTAACACAAGAACCGCACGCCGTATGCATTTTTCCCCACTAGCACCTTTTGATCGGTCTATAACCTTTGTGGTTTTAATATCAGTGAGTACAGTCCAAAATATTCATGTAATATACCATTTGTTGATTAAATTATGGAAAACTTAAAAGTGTGCCTACAAATTACCTGGATGTCTTTATCCTCATATCAATTTCCCTATCTGTTTTGGGGTATGTTTATTTTTTGTTTAAAATTATCTCTGTTCTTCCAATGGCGTAGACTTCATTTGAGAGCAATTGAAGAAATTTCATATTTGTTAAATGTTGCCAGGGCCCGCTTTAAGGCTTACTTTCACCTTCGCATATGTACCGGATCCGTCGCTTTTTCACATTCAAGAATAGTCATCATCTCATCCGCTCACGGTTTTGATCTCGCCAGGATCTCGCATTGACTATGCAGAATTCAACTATCTATGGCTGTCGCCAGAGATCGGAGTAAACTACAATATGCAGAATAGAAGCAGCCGCAGACTGGTGTTCATAGCTGATACATAGCCCAGGATTGTATATTCCTAGGCAGGCCGCTTGCGGTCTGAAGATGACAAGACCCTCCTCCCTATTCCTTAGTTCCTTGCACAAAAAGGTCAGTGCGTGACAGGGATTTCAGCAATGCGACCCCTAGCCTATAGAACTCTTTTCCCATCTCTGTTCGCCACTTCAGGTCTATTGTTACTTTTAAGAATTTTCTCAAATTTAACCTACTTCCTAAGAGTTGAGAACGTCCTTAAATTGGTATATTAACTGCCTCACATTAATTTTCTTATTTGATTGTGCTACTCTTTTTATACTAAAGATTATAGATATTAAGGCCCGTAGGCCTATTCCAGAAACTTGTTTAGCTAAACGCGATTTTAGCTTAAAATCGCAGTAATTAAAAATTGCGTTTAAGCAAAACGCATTTAAATATTTTTAACCATTAGATTGGTTAAACAGAAGCTTCAAACACGAGTAACATCGAGGTTATTTAAAGACGCTAACTTGAGTGTACAAAAGGCCCTATTGTGTTTTAATGGTTGAGCGCACAAAGTGTATCATGGCTTTCCGTAGCGTTTAAGGTGATACACCAACTGGTTAGGTTTTTTTATTTTCTCCATTCGTCTGGTCCATTTATTTTTTGCTTTTCCATCCGCCATGTCTTTTCACTTTTGGTTTTAGGGCTGCCTTCTTATTTTTGTGTGTTTTTTATGGGCATCCCTTTAATTTAGTGCTATGTCACTATTGGGCTTGTCCTGGCTATATAGCCAGTTGTTATAAATAAATAAATAAATAATGCACCATAGTAGACATAGCAGTCAAAATAGAATAAATGATGCCTTAACCCAAAATTAATTGCGACAGAATCATTTTCTCCAGAATTGTATTGAGAAAACCTTTAAAAACAACATATCAAAAGTTTACCAAAATCAAAGGAGTGGAACATATATTTTTAAGGGGGTAAGGTTTATACAGGGGTCAAAACATGAAAAGGAACAAAACGCGTCAAAAAGTATGCCAACGTGTTCGTCACCTTTCCAGGATTAAAAAACAGGTATTTGCCCTATCTGCAGGTTGTAGTTCAATAGTTATGAGTCAAAATAGGTTCAAGGTCACAATGGGGGGTAAATTTTCAGATGCATCCGTTCGTTATAAAAATGGTGTCAAATTGTTCGTCTAATGGTACAGGAGCCGAAAAATATTTAGTTGGGTCATTTGGAGCCTTTTCCGTGACCGTGGAGAGCAGCGCATTAATTTCTTAGTGGATTGTCTTATATTGAAGGTTAATGAACAAATTTAGAGGGTGCCCTCGAGAAAGAAAATGTGGGCGGAATCAGGAGGGGGGAAAATTTAATTAACTACAGGGGTAAAAAAATGAAAAATGCTTGGACTGCTGTAAAAGGACCAAGTGTTCGTCTGTACAAGGATTTTTTAAAAAGGTATAGTTTGTTACACTTACAACTTTATATGGTTTATGGAGATATAACACAAAAATCGTCAAATGTCACAGGTCATCACGAAAGGTTTAAATCTTAAATATTGAACCGATTCGTCAAAAATGGGCCAAAAGTATCTTTCTCAGAGAAGACTGCAACAAAAAACATTTGCACCGCACGTAAACATATTCTTAAAATTTTGAGATCAATAGAGGTCAATGGGGTGACCTGTTTGTCATTTATCTCGATTAAAACAAAACAAAGAGAGTGGTCAAATACTTTTGTTGCAATATCCTTGTTTTTGGGAAAGGTTAACAATTGAGACCATTTTTTTAAGAAAGCGTTTGAAATATAAAGGTTAGGCCGTATTTCCAGAAATCTGTTTAGTTAAACGCGATTTTAGCTTAAAATCACCGTATTCAAAATTGCGTTTAAGCAAAACGCGTTTAATATTTTAACCATTTGCTACTTAAAACAGAAGCTTAAGCACGAGTAAACATCGTCGTTATTTAAAGACACTTCTTAGGATAAAAGCCGTAATGTTGTTTAATGCTTGAAAACGCCCACAAAGTTGTTGTATTAGGGATTTCCGTAGCGTTTAAGGGCTACCACTGATCTCTACACACTGGAGAGGCTGTCTCAACCGGCGATTGAATAGCGAGCCGATGAATATATCGGAAGTTGCACAGCGCGTTCCCTTTGCTCTCCCCAAAACATTCACTCAGTTGCACGGGGGGTTTTTAGGGATGAGTATTTGTATGTCTTATAAAGTACTTTCCTGGTCACTATCTGAAAAAAATACCAAGGGTTTGCAATTTGTTATGGAGTATGTTGCCCGTTTTGGCTGTAATCACTGTAGTAGAAGTAAACGGAATGGATTGCAGGCACTTGTTGGACCGATTATTGATGATACTGGTTAACCCACATGTTACCCAGCCTACGACAACTGTACATGTGTATGTACTTGCATTGCCACTGTATAGACTATAGTGATGTGCTCTAAAATGCTGAAAAACTAGTATGGAGCGCTAATACTTCTAGTTCACTATTTAATTCGATCATGAGTCGTTTCGCTGGATACATGTAGAAATGGATCACAATTTAGGGGCCTAAGGGAAGCTTGTGATTTTTTTAAATATATCACACAACCGTGTTGTGTAACAGACTAGCTTTTAAATCCCAAGGTCAATGACCAAAAGTTTAAGTGCTTTCCACTTTAATTTCCAAATTTTGTTTTAACAACGAAATTTTGTGGCAGTATACCAACCCTCATACTGCAGAGCATATATTTTCTTCAAAGCGAGATTTTATCCGATGGGGGGGGGGGGGGGGTGGTGGGGTTTGTTTGGTACCCATGCTCATTCCAGGGGTCTGAAATTGACCCCTAAAAGGCTATAAACAAGACCAATTTTTTAAGTGAAAAATAAACCCTAATGGGAGTCGAACAGAGCCATTTTTTCTGACATTATAACTAGCTTTCGGTTTTTTTTTTAAATATCTAGAGACCAATTTGCAGTAAAGTTATACCCCTTGCGGGACCCGTTTTTGTCATACTGAACTAAATACCTTTTTGGAACGACATTGGGCCCCGACCAAAATCAACCCCCACCTGGATTTATCCAAAATATCTTAATATATTTTTAAAATAAACGTGCATGCCCCAAATCTCTTAAGCATGTAAAAAGATACAAGGTCATTTTCAGAAGAAAAGAATGCTTAATTCTCGTCTACCTGAGTCAATTTTTGTAACCACAACATTTCCTTTTTACACATCCGATTCCTATAAGTTGGTCCCACAAGATAGCTTTGTCGTTTTCTATTTTCATTGGTATCAAAATAAGTAAGTACCAACATTCCCAATATGACGTCATCAGTTAGGAAGAGGGAAAAACATGATATAGGGTGGAAAATGATTTTTTCAATTTTACTCAAAGACATCACTATCGGCTGTGTAAAAAATAGTAATTCCCATATGTAAGGACCAAACGACATGGAAAATTAGATACTCCTAATTTTTTTCATGTTTTTGGTACAACTTGAATTTCCCCATTTGCTTATGTAAGTCTACTGCTGGCCATGTTGGTACTCATTGATATCAATTAAAAGAGTAGGATGATAGCTATCTCTTGGTACCGAAAATCAAGTGTCTGTGCAGTGGTATTCCCGCTCCATACTAGGCTTGTTGCTACGTCACTCTCCACCCCCCCCCCCCCCCCGGGGTACCCCGCCCCCATCCCTAACTTTTGGAGCTTACAAGTAATTTGCGGGGGTGGCTCAGCAGGGGGTTAGTAAAGCAAAAAAATCTTGAAGGAGGATTATAAATAAATATTAATAATATCTATATATCTGTGAATACTAGTAGTCAAAGCACTTACTGCATGAATTATGTCGTCTGTGACTGAAACCTGAAATATGGCATTTTAAAGCATTTTAAAACATTTTGAATAATATTTTGTTCGAACATACCCGCCCATACTCCTAAAATCTACCCATAATTGACAAACCGCAATTAATCGCCTAATTCTGTCGCCTTTTCGCGTAAGTTGTCCTATTCCTTCGTACGTGCCACGATCGGTTCTTGGGTAGAGCAAAATGGCCGCCGTGCAATTTCCGGTTTCCTCACGTTCGAGCGGCGATATCCTATCCAGTGTTGTAGAGATCAGTGGGTGCTAACACAACTGGGGTGAGAATTATGTGCACCATTGCTGTTTCATTGGAGTGTGCAATGAGCCGTGCAATTGGCGAAAACACACACTAAAACACTTCTTAAACTAGCCCCGTACCTAGTTTAATTTCGATGCATTTTGGTGGAGTTAAAATTGCGTTAGCTTTAAACTCCTTTCTGGAATTGCGTTTGCTTAAGCCATATGTTTATCTCACATTTAAAAGTCGTTTAGCTTAGAATCGCGCTAACACCTTTTGAATACGGGCCTTAACCTTTGATGATGACCTTGACATTCACGATTTGTGTCTTATACCTCGGTAACATGCATTCCTTGTAGTACAAACTATACATTTTTAATCCTTGAAAAGGAGAACACTTGGGTTAGCCTTTTTTACAGCAAAATCCAAGCATTTTTCATTTTTGACCCCTGTATTATGGAATTTTCCCCCCTCCTGGATTCCGCCCCCACTTTTCATGAGGGGCACCCACGCAATTTGTTCATTAACCTTCCTAGAAGCACATCCACTGAGAAATTAGATCTGCTCTCCACGGTCACAAATTGGCCCAAATGACCCAACTAGATACCTGGTTGCACTATAAAAACATCTATGTATCGTTGCATAATTGAACGCAAAATGTTACTGGGGCTACAGGGTCTAGGAGGTCACTAGTCATAGCTCTGTAATTCTTATATAGACGTTCAAACAAAGAATCTATTTACATTTACTATTTTTTTTTTTTTTAATTGAACAATTTTAAAACTAGTCCGATCAAAATCGACCATTCTATGAATTTTACCCCAGGATGACTTGAACTTTTATGTCCCTATTGTACTGAAACTAACTCACAGATATGGCAAACTATACCTTTTTTTAAACCTTAGAGTAGCCCAATAAATGGTACATCATTTAAACAATTCGAACAATTCTAATTTTTTACCCCTGTACAAATGTTTTCTTCCCTTATTCAACATTTTCCACTAGGTTGATTTGGTAAACTGTTAATATATTATTTTTAGATAAAATTTCACAGTATAGAACACCAAAATTGTTTCTGTTGCAATTTGTTGTTTTTGGGGTCAAATCATAAATAAACTGGACATAGCTGTTTGTTATTGAACAGTGCAGGCCGTGTACTTTGACGGAAATATCACTACACACTTCTTAAACTACCCCGTACCTCATTTAATTCCGTGCATTTTGGCGGAGTTAAAATGCGGTGTTAAACTCCTTTCTGAATTACGTTTACTTAAGCATACGTTTATCTCACATATAGACGTTCGTTTAGCTTAAAATCGCGCTAAACAATTTGCTGGAATACGGGTGCTCGTCGGTGGTGTTGGTCTCATCTGATTCTGTAAATCTATCATTGCCCCGCGCGGGAGCGCGGGGCTCTAGATGTGTACTAACGTGACATACCATGGAGATTTTGGTGTATTGAAAGCCTGAAGATCCTTGGCATAACATTTTTTCAATGACAATTGAAAATGATGAACATTGCTAAAATTACGTAATGTTTGTGATGAACATAGCAAATATTTATGGCAAACCGATAGTTTTTTTGTGTAAGTAAAATGATGCTACAGTGTGAGATAGATTGTTATTTTTCAGTGTTTTTATACAAATTTATATTGGATCTGTCCAAGGTTGTATTTCCACTGTTTAAGTGGGGTAAAACTCAGGTCGTTGGGCGAAGTGCCAGCATGCAGTGCCTGGTATCTCATTGCATATTCAGAAATATTGACAATTCTTGACCGCTGGCATCAGTTACGATGTTCGAGTCGACTATTTAGGTACTACAATACACTTGAACCAGAGTATAGTGAACTTGAGTTAAGGTTACGATACCATTATTTACACATCATTTTTTCAATAAATGTCACATACACTAGCATTTTTTGTTGTAAATGTTTTTATCTCTCCATTCTTGGCTATTTTCGGATGTTTTAAATATTCTGCCATTGCGCGGGGCATACAATGGTGCCCATCACCAACATGTTTCTTGTATTGTTATGTTTTTAGGCTAAATAGTATTGTTTTTTCTTTGACCTTTTTTGATAAGCCGCTATAATTCAACTGTCATGTATGTAGATACGGAGGCTACGGGGTTCCGAAGACTTTCTTGACGATTTTAGTCAATATGAGCTTAAAGGGATGAAGCAGCGGATAATTGCGAGAGAATAAAATCATGTGGAAATGCATTTTGTTAGCTTATAAATCAAAGAGAAGTATGTACAACTCCATATATTATACTTTAATGTGGAACAAAAACACCAAATACGAAAAATGAAGTATTTGAGGAAATTTTCATACCGTTTGCAAATAGATATAAAGCGATAGAGTCTCAAATCTATCTAAACACTGTTGTGGTTACACCAGTACAAATAAACAAAGACAATAATTTTTTGTGTTGCCTGTCAAACTGTGAGGTCATGGTGCACAATATTACACTTATAAATCTGCGATGTTCACCTGGAAGGCTTTTTTGTTATCTCAAGTCGGAATTTTGATACGCACTGATAGAAATTACAGAATCAGATAAAGTACTGCCTTGTCTGTATTACCCGGATTGTCAAGGCCAACCACTTCAGTTATGTGGACATCCATGCCAGTAGCACAAATACCAAAATACGAATTTTGATGATTTTTTCATGTTTTGGATCAGTAAATCGCTGCTTATCCCTTTAAATTACACACATATTAAAAGTTTGATCTGCTTAAAGGTACATGGATCGCGGATAGTCTCATTTTACCGGAGTGGTCAAAATTTTTGTGGCGGAAGAAAGTCTATTTTTCTCATTTAAAATCTGTGTTGTGCCACACTTCTGACATATATGCGCGAAAAAGTTATGCAATGGTTAGATTTTTCATAATCCTATAATCTGTAAATACCAGTATAATATACTGTATAGTATATATAATATAATACCAGTTTAAGCGGACAAGATAGCTCAATCAGGTAAGCGCTCGACTCCAGTGTATGCTCATCCATGCGTATAGGCGTGCGTTCGAGCCCTGTGAGATTCAGCTGTCTTGTAATTTCCCTGGACAAGAAATTAACCGCTTGGTTGTCTCGATTTACCCATGCGATATTTGGGAACCTGGTCCGGCTGCGATGGTTATCTCGATGTATGTTTGCTGATAAGGGAAAGTGCTGCATCCCTTGAAATGATGCTAAATGGTTTATGGTATGGTTGGGCCACAGTGATCAGCGACCATTTGTGAAAGCGCTTAGAGGCCAATAGCATAAGGCGCTATATAAATCTCTGCTATTATTATTATTATATATAATAACGTTACAGTTATGTATGTCAAATCAATTGTGTAATAAAAAGTGTGGACTGGATTCAATGATTACTTGGATACGCAGGGTAAATTTTCCCGCTAGGCCTGAATATGTGAAAGATTGTAAGTGGTAACTGGAAATGTAAATAAAAAGTGTGGGGATGAAATAATGATGGGGATGAAATAAGATTTCCAACTGTGGAAAACAGAGCGGCCCATGAAAATAAAAAGAAATAAGTATTAAAAAGAAGTCGCTTTATTAATATTTCTATGAAGTGATGTAAATATGCATTGTTAATCACTGCAATTTGAGAGAGCGATAATGAAAAATGAGAGGGAGAAAAATTACAATATGACAGTATTTTACGCTAATAAAATACCATTTAATTAAATGTGATAGCGATGGCCCAGACTTAATCCCACATGACTGAAAATCCTGGCTTGATCCACCACCAATCTGCTTACAAGGCCTATGCATACACTGAAACAGCCCTCCTCAAAGTGGAAAAATGTTTGCTCTGTGCTATGGATCGACACAAAGCGGTTTACCTTGTTTTACTGGATTTAAGTGCTGCATTTGACACCATTGATTTTGACATTTTAGATGATAGACTGACAACATACATTTGGCATTAAAAACACGGTGAGAAGATGGAGTTCAATCATACCTAAGTGAGGTACGGACGTCAAACGTCAAGTAGGAGTTTGTTGTTGCGGGCAAATTTCAAGAGGCCCATACCATGGATTTTGGTCTACCACAAGGTTCTGTGGAAGGTCCAGGGGACTTTTAGTATTATATACTTACCTCTTGGAAAAAATTTAAAAAAACATGGACTTAACTATCACTATACGCAAGATGACAAAACAAAAAAAAACACATTTTTTTTACACAGAATTTGATCCAAAAATACCTGAAACAGTGTTCACTGCTTATTCAACAAATGGAAGCATGCATTAAGACTAAAAGAATGGATTATGAATGTAAATAAACTCAAACTGAATGAAGACAAAAACAGATTTTTGATTGCTGGCTCCAAAAGGGAACTTTAAGCATCTTCACAGTATCCCTGAATGTTCTGCGGAATTACATTGTCCATCACCACTGGTTCGTAATCTGGGTGTTCCACTTTGACCAATTGGTCATGTCCCTGCCAATTTCTACACTTCCACATTCACTCCATTTTCATATCAGAACAGTGAACCCCCGGTTTTATTCGCCGCTACATGATGAGGAAAACATGTAATCATGGCTGTAAGATCCCTTGGAATTTCTAAAACTGGACTTACTTGTAACCTCAATGCTTATGGTTCAACCTTAAAGAAAAAGGAGACTCAATCTTATTTAAAAACACAGCAGGGCATGCAAGGACATAGTTAAATCAAACCGAAGGGAGCACATAACACCATTATTAAAAACAACTCCACTGGTTACCTGTTCATGAAAGGATCATTTTTAAACGCCTGACCTAAACTATAAGAGCACAAAATGGAAGCTTGCACCAATATACCTGATAAAATCTTATCCCAGGCTTGCACTCACAACTCTCAACAAAAAGTATCTTCGATCCCATGCAGACTGTGGCAGCAATCTTCTCGTTTCAAAAAGAACTATACAATTATGAACGGTGACAAAGCTTTCCGCCAGTCAGCACCATTTTTATTCCAGGGCAGGGGCGGCGCCAGGGTGAAAACATAGGAGGGGCGACGAAACTCATAGGGGGGGGGGGGGGGGGCGAACAGTCCAAAATGGACTCATTGTGGTTAAAAAACCACTAATTTGCGCAAAAACCCTCTGTTCCTAATTTTTTCAAATATCAGGGGGGGCGGCCCCCCTGCCACCCCCCTGGCGCCGCCCCTGTTCCAGGGAGACCCTCGTCTCTTTTATCCTCTGTTTTGATACCATCATCCATTACTGTTTTCTAATCCCAATGTTGGTTGACGATCTTAATCAATGGAAATAAATAATACCTACGCCTTTTGCGGACGATTTTTTGACAACTCGGCATAAAACTCATCAACGGCTCATTAACCATATCTCCGATGTGACATAATCATCACTTTTCTAACACCTCTGCTGAGTGTTTTAAGTATTTATCGGAAAATTAAAAATGCCCTGGAAATGTTGATTTCTTCCTTGATCCGATTGAATACAACATTCAAGTGTGTATGTTCGTTACCTTATATCCTCAATTTGGTTTCATTTAACAGGTAATGATGATTATGTTCAACACATTAAGATATCATTGAGACTTGCTAATCATTTGTACTAAAAAACGGTTTGGTTTGGATCTCCCCTCACCCAGCTACCCTGGCATTTATTCTCATGCCTAATGGACTAAACCGAAAGTCCATTTCTAAACTGTTATGTTGAATGCCACGCCCATTGCTCTGATTTCAGCTAGACTGAAAGGAGGCCCAATCAATCTTTGCCATGACTCAAAAATTGCTTGGACGAAGAAACCTGGTCTAGAAGGAAATCTATTTCTATTATAAATAGTGCAAAAAATTGCGACGGTGTTAATGCTAATTCAATCCCAAGCCAAAAGATTCTTGCTTTTTGGGAGAATCAAGTCAAGGTAGATTTTTTGAGTTGCTTTCTCTAGAGTCCAAGGTGTTCAATGGCCCCCGTAGTATTATTTTCAACCTTCCTGTTAATTCGGTTACCGATTGACCAACAATTAGGATAATCTTCTCAGATGGGGGGGGTAACTAAACACGAATAAATGCACCCATTGCAAGAACAAAAGAAGAAAACGCTTAACCGGTTTGAATTCTTCCATTTTTTCTTGGATCAAGGCCCGCTTACCTGGCGCCATAAGAACATTCCTTAATTTATCACGCAAAAATTGCCAGAATTGGGCGCGTTACCAAATCTGAGAATCATCATGATATTCCTAGTGTGTACAGGTGCTGCCTGGGTTACTATTCAACAGAATGTTTCCAAACAAACCTCATCACAGACTAATGCATCAATTAGGGGGTACGAAACTTGTTATTTAGAAACTTTCTATTCCATTCGAGCAGAATATCGTAAATGCCAACAATACAAATCAACACATATGCTCATTAATTTCTGATATCAGATAAAATTTGAAGTAAAGTAGGTCTCATGGTTTATCTCCATGTTTAAGATTTAAAAAAATAGAAAATCTTTCAATTGATCATGCACCTATTTCACTGAAATTGTTAGAAATAACCTTATAAAATCGCCAACATGTAATTCTTGTAAATACTATGCTACGCAGAGCAAACTTGGGAAAAGTTGCAATACCCTTGATACCACCTATAGTATATAGATTTCAAATTAAGTGAGTCTTCTTGCATATTCCACGGGTATGATATTGACATGGTTTTCAATCCCCGGCCATGCGGAGACTAGGTCTTTGCTGGCATTACAAAACATTGTGTCCATGGTACAAAGTTACTCTGCAGAATCAGCTTACTGCAAACTAGCTCCAAACTGGCCAAATAAATACTTAGTGTTACGTGTGCATTGCTAATCATAAGAATGCATTATTTCTCCAATGCTGTGATAAGGAATGATATTTTTGCAGTGTCAAAGGTAAGTTATGTTCAACTAACGTCTAATGAAATAATTACTGGTGTTTTACCCTGATACTTAAATTGAATTATCCAAGCTATCTTAGATGTGAAATAATGTACCGTATTTTAGGTCAACATTTATTTACTAGCTACATTACATTGTATGAGTACCATCAACTTTTAACCTATGGGCATTAAAATAGTTCCTCTTGCATCTCACGGTAAATGAACAGACCTAAAACTTTTAATGAGATCTCATTTATTTTGAAATCTACTATAGGTAGATTTGGCTGCTGGTCAGCTTTTTTGGTGTAATACTTACTTGTTTCTTCTATTTTAGTAGTTTCAATGTAATTTCAATCTCCGGACATAGGGTACTTCACATTAGATACTTGGCAGGGAGACAGGATTATCAGTGCTCCAGGAGTGTTCCAGACCAGGTTACTTTAAGATGACGTTTGGCTTCACGGTTGCATAGATGGAAAGCACACACCTGTGTCTTGGATGGAT
Organism: Ophioderma brevispina; assembly: GCA_023653785.1. NCBI lineage: Eukaryota > Metazoa > Echinodermata > Ophiuroidea > Amphilepidida > Ophiodermatidae > Ophioderma > Ophioderma brevispina. Next base: position 23,374 of record JAMKCH010008281.1, read on the forward strand.
TTGCACGTAGGTTGTTTTCCTCATAATAAGGAGTTCATCCAAAGTTCTGGAGAGTCTATTTTCGACAACTGTGAAGTCTGCATCTTGAGCGCTAATTACAAGTTCGTCTGCATATATAAAACACCAGGTTCCTGCACTTTTAGGTTAGTTGTTGGTATAGATGTTGAACAGGAGAGGTGCGAGCACGCTCCCTTGGGGTAGTCCTAGCTGAACAAAGAACATCCTGTTTGCAAGCAATCTTTTGATGAGCTCAGTCAACCAGATGTCCTTGGTGAGTTCCAGAATCTTATGGAGTAAGCATCTATGATTAACAAGTGTCATAAGCTGCTGATAGATCGATGAACACGACTCCGGTTACCAAACCCTTCTCGAAACCATCCTCCATGTGTTGAATTAGGTCGAGTACTTGGCTTGTTGTTGATCTGCCTGGCCGGAAACCTGCTTGTTCTGGTATTAGGTGTTCTTCTATCACGGGTGCAATGCGGTTGAGCAGGAGATGTTCAAGGAGCTTGTAGGTATGGCCGAGAGTGATATTGGTCTATAGCTCTTTGGATCAGTTGGATCTTTCCCAGGCTTTAGGAGGCTTTATGAAAACATGTGATTTCCTCCAGTTCTTTCGGAAAATAAGGTAGTAATTGTAGAGCTCAAGAAGCCACTCCTTTGCTACTGGACCAGTTTTTCAGCTACTCAGTTGAGAAGTTGTCAAGGCCTACTGCTTTTCCTGGTTGAACTTTAGCAATACCGGTTTACAGTTCGTCCATGTTGAAGGGGCGAGTGAAACCAGGGTCGTTGCTATACCTCTTACAGTCTAGTTTTGACCTTGCTGCACTTGCCATTTAAAAGCAGTTGGTGGGCAACTTAGTTAAGTGTAACATTTAGCTGGTGTGGAGGTTCTGTTGGATCCCCAAGCTTTCGGATGGTAGACCATGCTTTCTTGTTGTTATGTGTCATATCGGTGGATTCAATTAAAGTGTGCCAGGTTTTGATCTTTTCCTGGGAGATCCTTTCCGACACTTCCTCTCCTTTAGCAGTTATTATAGCTGAGAAAGATCAGCTTCAAACATGGTGGCATACTCTTGACATTCTTTAGCACATTCCTTAGAAAGACCTGGTATGAATTCCGTCCTGCGGCCTATGGGTGTGAATCTCTGGGCAGTCTTGTTCACTAGTTGGACAAATTTGTCATAGTTATGGGGTTTTGGAGCAATCCTCTTCATGTCCTGTTCCAAGTCATCAGTGAATCCTTGCCAGTCTGCTTTCCGATAGTTAAAGTGCCGCTTAAACGGCGCTCTGTTTGGTCGTATGGCAGCATTTACTTGGATACCGTTTGGTTGATGTTGAGTTAGCAGAACAGGATCCAGAACAATCTTGCTACACAGGTTAGAGATGAATAATGTACTAATCTTTTCCTTGAGATGGCCAGCGCACACAAGTGTTTAAAAAAACCATGTGCGCATGGCCGGACTCGAACCGGCAACCTCCGTATTACTAGTGACGGCGCTCTTACCAATTGAGCTAACAAGCCAGGGTTGGTAGAGGAGCGATAGATATTATCTATAGGTGTTAGGTCCGAAAGGTGTCCATCGCTTTCCTAGCGGATAGCATCAGAACGGTATATTTACATACACGATTTTTATTTTTGTTTTGAGATTTTAACTACTTAGTTCTCCAGGCAGACAATAATGAATATTTATTAATCTTTTCATGGAGATGGCCAGCGCACACAAGTGTCCTTTTGGACCCAACACCTATAGATAATATCTATTATGTAGATGTTGACTATTCTTCTACAGCCTGTCTTAATTGGTTTCATTGTAGCCCCATTGGGTACTATGGCTGTTGAAATTGCAAATGAAGAATCAGGTTTGGTGGAATTCCCGAGATTGAGGGTGCTTGAAATCTACTGATGGAGGTTTGTAGACTATGACAGAACTGAGCTCAATGGCGAGGACTTTGATGTTGTTGTCAGCAGACACAGAGGTTGCTTCTGTAATGGTGTCTGTTTTCACACATACATGTATGACATATATAGCATTTTGATACTGTCGATGTGGTCTCTCGATGGCTAGGACCATTCCTGGTATGGTTGGGCGATATTTTTTTATTCCTCTGTGGGTTTCCTGCAGACATAGAACATCGCATTGGAGGTTGTTACACATGTCAGCAATAATGTTACTTTTTGCATTAGAAAAACCCTCCACATTCAATGAAGCTATAGTCAAGGTAGACCTTAGAAAAGGCCTGCACTGGCCTCTAGTCATGATATGGGAATACTTGAGAATTGATGTTATGGAAGAACAGTGTTTCGTGGTGTAGAGATTGGCTTCACTGGCGAGCAGTTACTAACAGGGGAGACCACAGGACAGTTCTCTACATCTCCACTGGCAAGTGTAAACTGTGTAAGGGTGACTTTGAAGGACAAATCTCAATTCATGTTCAAATGCACTTACTTATGAAATGAGTAATCTTAAAATGAACTCACCATTTCCTTCTTTTTGGTATGATGTAGACAAAGTAAGTGATGTTATTTATCTTGAAAACCTGTCTTGGTTGACAATGCTTTAGGTTCAGGTCTTTAATACAAATTCTAAGAAGACTTCAAATGTGCAGAGGCAGTGTTGCTAAGGTTGTATCTGTACCAGGACTTTCACCCCCCCTTAGCATAGTCCTTTCAAATGTGTATCTTGTTGCCCAAAATGTAATTGTAATTTATATATTTTGTTTTGCTGCTCTTTTTTCTCCAACTACGAATAGTACAGTTTAAGAAAGTTTTATGGACTTTAAAATATTTGCAAACAAAAACAAGTTTTGTGGATCATCAAAATAATGAGTCACAGTCAAGAAAAGTCAAGAATGGTGAAACATTACGGTGGGAGAAAAAATGCCGTTTTTCTTGGATCTACTTGGAACTCATGGAGAATGTCCTTGGGTATATGCTATTGCAAACCTGAAGTATTATAGAGATTTCAAAATACGTGAGACCTCATTAAAAGTTTAGGGATGTCAATTTCACCTTGGAGAGGGAAGAGGAAATATTTTAATGGCCACAGGTAGAAAGTTCATGGTTACTCATACAATGTATAGTAATGTATCTAGTAATTAAATGTTGACATAAATACATTGTTTCAATCTAAGATGCTTGGATGGGGCATTTGAGTATCAGGATGAAACACCAGCAAAAATATTCATTAAATTTTGTTATTGAACATAACCTATCTTTGACACTACAAATATTCTTTATCACAGTACGGAGTAAGCATTCTTAGATCAATCACACACACACAACCAAGTTTTTGTTTTGCCATAAAAAGTGGCAAAACCTTGTATATAAGAGGCTTAGCACAAAGCGGATTTGATAAGTTCCTTCTATCATTAAACAGACCATTGCAGAACTGAATGAATCACTTTCCAGTAAGCCGATTTGTTGTGAAGTAACTTTGTAACATGGACACAATATGTTTGTGATGGCAACAAAGGCCTAGTCTCCACTGGACGTGGATTGAACCATCATCCCTATGGATTTATGTATGGAGTCCCCCCTCACGTAATTTGAATCTCTGTTTAAGTCGAGCAATGTTTCGCCCGGCATAGATAACCACTTGTTTTTCCCTATATCTCCTGTACAAAACACATTTTTCGCATTTTTGCTCACTTTTGAATACTATTTAATTTTAGTTGCCTTAAAAGGTATGTTTCCCTTGATAGTCCTTAAATGGTGTAAGATCATTATGAGCAACGAATTAATTGCAAACGACCCAATTGATCCACTAGCATATAGAGAATGGCATGTTTGTACCCTCCCCTTAAAACCCCTGATTATCTTGAATATAAAACTTTGCTTTCATGATTTTCAGAAAATTTTATTCAATGCAAAAGGAAGATATGTAAAGATTGGAACTGACAAGCATCCAATTGTTTTCCCATTTTGTGAGCTATATAGGATGAAAGTACCTGTCAAAGACATTAAATTGAGTCGATTTTCACTGGAATTGTTCACAGAATCCAAAATTGCCTGTGTTAATGTGGATACCAGTGGAACGAAGCACTAACTGTTTCAGCTTTATTCAGAGTTTCAAGCGGCCGTAATTATACTTTTTTGTATTCTCGAATCGGGAGGACCTACATTGCATGATTCTAGCAGCACCCATATGAGCGAAACTCAATTCATCCGCGAGGATCAAGCACATAGATACAACACCGAGAAAGTAAATTGGTAGATTTATATAGAAGCCTCGTAGAAACTGGCGACACAGAACTAAATAAAGACGAAAAATACACGGTCTCGAACCCGGCGCCACTCGCTTTCTAGGCGTGAGAAAATACCACTGAGCCACAGAGTACTGTGTTAATGTGGAAACCATGAACGATCCACTAACTTATTTCAGTCTTTATTTTAGAGTTTCAAGCGCCGTACATATTTTTTTGTATTATAAGAATGAGAGTGCATTGAATTGATTTCGCTTCGTCATGGGTTCTGCTAGAATCATGCATATAAGGCCTTTATGCGGCGCACTGCGTCGTGGTGCGATGCGCTCGGCGTCGGAAACGCGATTCCCCGCTTACGGCAGCGTCGCCTTTAAAAGTCGATGCTCTGCGATGGAGTGCCTGAAGCTGTTCCCTGGAAGGCGCAGCCAGGAGCCAGTCGTCAGGTAGACTAAAGGCGAATGCGTCGCCGCCTGAGGAACTCTGCTACAACCTTCGCTTTCGACAATCCGAACGGGAGCACTGGCACTGATAGACAGCAGTCGATATAGAAAACCGAGCCACTTCCTGTGTAAGGTGTATGGAAGGGTGGAGTAAGCATCCTTTCAGTCGAGTGGAGGCTCCCCCGCTCTGATTGAGATCCTTGAGAACTGGTGATAGGCTCGCCATCTTGAAGGGGCGTGGCTTGATGAACTGGCTGAGCGGCTTCAAGTTGAAGATCGGGCGCCGCTCGCCGTTTTCTTGGTTGGAGGTGAGAAAAAACGTTGACGTGTAGGCACGCTACGGCGCGGGATGTTCCTTGAATGAGCGCCGCCTTCTGAAGCGGCTGCTCGACCATCTTGGAGAAGGGCTTGCCGTCTGTTCACGTCCTTGGGGATCACTGTTCTCTCGTGTGTCGCAGAACCCTGAGTTCGAAGTCTCGGGTTGCGCTGCCGCGCTGCTGCTTGGGCCCCTTGGCTAGCAGGCGCCGCCTTCTCTCCTTCTGGCGTTCGCGGGCTGCCTAGGCCTTGCTTGTTAGCGCCATCCTCCGCGTGTAGGCACCTGAACTGTCCCCCGAAGAGGTCAGGTCCTGTAGGCATCTCCAGACTGCCGCGGCTTCAGGATTTTGAGCTTTTGGGGGAAAGTGGGGGGTTAACTTGGGGGGGGTGGTAGCACTCACTTTCTCGCAATTAGACGAGTTTTATGCTTAGCCTGCAAGGGTGTTCCCCCGTGGCAGAACGCTAGGTCCCGAGTTAATTATAGTGAACGTTTGCCCCTGTGTCTCTGCAACTCGGCGCAATCTGAACAGGGTCCTAGACTCCGTTTCATCAGGTGGGGCGAAGGTGGGAAGGATGTGTAATATCCGTATCCATCCCTGGCCGGGTTTCCAGGCTGCCTACTTCGGCGTCCCCCTTCTGGTTCCCCTATGGGGCCCGGTGAGGGCGTTCCTTACGAGAGGGGATACTTAACCCCCCCTCCCCCCCCGCTGGGAAGGCGATCTGCGTTGGCCCTTGTCCCTGCTCGTACAGCATTTGGGGCATGCCTCTGGAACTGGCGCCGGGCGGAAGTACCTCTCTCGATATCTGGTGGTGTTTGCAAGGTGCGCTCCGCCCACTGTAGGCGACGGGGGTCCTTCCGTTAAGGGAGACAAGAGCGGTACATACGGCCGCCGCTTCTCTGGCTTGTTACTCACAGCAGCTCGGCCACCCCTGGTGAGGATTCAGGCCTCTGGATCGGGGTGCCCCTTTCTAGCAAAACTGCTATCAAGGGGGAAGGAAGCGCCACTGTAGGGCTCGAGAATCGAGTGGTCTCTGGATGTGTAGAGGTCGTTCGGTCCGTAGTTCACGGTGAACGACTCCCCTAGCTGTCGGATCTTCTCCATGGTGGATCCTCTCTACCTCCGAGACTCCGGCCAGATCGTAGCCCTTGAGGATCCTCTGTGAGGTTCTCTTGGCTTGATCGACTAAGTTACGGCGGTCCGAGGAGAAGGCGCGTGTGAGTTGGTTGAATGCCGGAGAATTCATATCCCGATGGCCGTCCATGAATACCCACTCGTCGGGTAAACTTGCGGTCGTTCCTTGACTGGCCTCATGAGTGCGTCCCATGTGACGGCGCTGGTGGTGGACTCTTCGCGTCCCCGCTGGCTGTCGTTGGGTCGGTGGCTGTCCTGAAAGTCACGACTTATCCGACGGTCGTGGTCGCCCCGGCGTTCGCGGCAGGGTGGGGGGGGGGGGGTGTCCCGCTGGGTCCCGGAAGTCCGCGGCTGGGGTCGCAGGGTGATCTACTCCGGCGGTGTCTCGCTATCCCGTCGGTCTTGCCGGCAGTCGTAAATATCTTTGCGGCTACGGCGGTCTGGCCAAGGAGACGGCTCCTTCTGGTAATTCGGGCGGTAGCCTCTATTGAGGGGGGGGGTATGGGGTCTGAATATGATAAAAAAAAAATTGTCTAATCAAAAAATGAGATAATGCAATGGCTAATTTGTGTAGACTTGTAATCCTACAAAATGCTTTATATTCGATCGTCATCGGACATTTCGGTTCCCGAGATATGGCTGATCAAAGTGAAGTAGTGTACGCGAAATTGCCAAAAATGCATCTCTCTATATTTTATCATGTGAAAATTTTCAAGGGGTTATATTCAAGATTAGTTTAAAGATATTTTTATGAACTAATTCACACATATCTTTTGGCTAAGCTGAAGTATATAAATACTTAGAGTATCCTTTCCTAATTAACGTTCTTAAAATGTCACTGGGTAAGTGATTTATGTATTTATTGTTTCTCACCCTGTGATATTTCGAAATTATTTTAAAAATTATTACAGGCAATGGATGCCCTCTTTTCGTGATTCTTTCATTAAGATTTGATAATTCAGTATAAATGAAATTTCAAAAAATAATTCCATATTTCACCTCAAAGAGCGCCCTCAATTTTGTCTAAATGGTATTCGAGGCCGATTAATCGTTTCGTAACGCAAACATCCAAAACGATAACGAACGTAACTAGAAAACGCTACTTGCTATGAACATGAAATTTGGCAACTATTAAGCACTATAGGCCGGTTAACCATGACAGGCCGAATTTTCAAAATTGTGTTTCCAAATTCAAATTACCCCATGAAGTATG
>JAMKCH010008282.1:0-111374 GCA_023653785.1 Ophioderma brevispina
GGAAGGGAATGTGGAGGGGAAGGGGAGGGGAGGGGAGGTAGAGGGGAGGGGAAGGAGAGGGGAGGGGGAAGGGGAGGGGAGGTCCCCAATTTGGATTTTGATTCCTGAAAATTTTACTAAGTGAACTTGCTGAAGAATAGCATGCAACATGAAGATTATGTTTGGCAAATACTTTCCTGTAAAATATTCACACAATAATTATAACACATTTTTTTCACAAAACATTTCTTTTTTGCAGACATTTTATTGTTTCAACCTTTCATCAATAATATTTGTATAACTGCACAAATTGCACTCCAATATGCTACACAGTAAAGTAATCCCAGCATTTCGGGTGTCTGTATCGCGCCAATTGGCGCAAATAATACGCAGCACATGAATGTGGCATAATTTGTCTATGCTACTACCACACCATTTGTAATAGAATATTAAGATTTTTCTTTCAAATACAAGAAATAGGGCCTATTCACAAGTTGCATTGACTTCGCATTGACTCAGTGCAGTGACCTCCGCTGTTTTTGCCGCTTAAAAATGGCCGCTGGAAACAAAATTGGGTCTACCCGGGGAGTGGAGCGAGCCCGAAAAAATTGGAGCCATTTTACTCTAAAATAGCTATTATAAAATGATTTTAGATGCTGTATTGCAAAAAAAGACCCCGCCCCACGGTTCATCCATCTCAGGCAATTTGCAGACATCCTTGTTTCAATGGCTCCATGGACAAAGTTTCAAATATGATTATCCAAATCTTGGAATCAACTTTTCCATTGTATTGATTGTTTTACCCCTATTCTAGCTATTATAATGCGATATTAGAAACCATTAAAAAAGAAAAAAAAAAAAAAAAAAAAAAAAAAAAAAAAAAAAAAAAAAAAAAAAAAAAAAAAAAAAAAAAAAAAAAAAAAAAAAAAAAAAACCACCCTCGGTTAATTTGCAGACACCCTGATTTCAATGCCGCTAACAATTTCCCCACTCTTTTTGACCATTTTACCCTAATAAAGCTGTTATAATGCAATTTTAGCCGTCATATGACTTCTAAAAATACAGCAAGTAAACTTGCGTCATCCCACTGGCAAGATGGCAGTCTGGAACATGACAGATGACCTTTGACCTTAGTCCATGACCTTTGACATCATCTACACCTGGCTTAAATCGGACCTAAACTTTTCGAAGGAGATGCGAAATACGAAAACCTAACCAAAACCTAACCAAACTGGAACACACACATACACATACATACATATACATACAGACATTCGCACCCTCGCAATATCCCCCTCTGCTTTTCAAACCAGGGGATTAAAACAAGGAATTTGCCATTTTTCACATGAATTGTGGCCATTTTGGATCATTAAGTGTGACTTGAGGATGGTGACGGAACCTCTTGAGGATAATATTTAGTATTTATATAATATTTTGATAGAATTTAGCTTTCTTTTAACCAAATTAACTCAAGAAAATCAATATTTTATCATGAACGGCGGCCATATTGGATCTGCTGAGAGGGCTCCTTGGCTAAAATCAATTGATATACAGTCAGGAAGCCCATACCAAAAATGGCGCTTTTGTCCACCCGGTCAACATAATCCTGATAATTGATCATAAGCCACCCCACTATATACAGATAATGACAGAACACGCAAAAGTGATACTTAAATGTCAGCCTTCAACAAATAACTGCAATCTGGGGCCACAGATTGCAATCTGTGGGAACAGCTTGCAATCTGTGGCCACAGATTGTAATCTGAGGCCACAGATTGCAATCAGAGGCCACAGATTGCAATCTGTGCGAACAGATTTCAAACTGTGGGAACAGATTGCAATCTGTGGGAACAGACTGCAATCTGAGCATGAGCATGAGCATTTATTAGCATAACATCGAGGCTCGAAAGCCGAATTGCGTTATACAACAAAGAATAAAGCACAGAAGTAACATTAATAAATATGGCATGATATAATATAGAACATATCATAATAACATATAAGTAGACAGTTGGGAAAAAGCACCATGGCAATGAATGTAGAAAAGAAAAGGCAGCCAAAACCCCAAGAATTATGAGGAATTAAGCAATTGATGTAGTATGGAAGGGGCTCCTTAGCAAAATCTGTTCAGTGCGAGCCACGTAATTGGGAGAGGTGGGTGCTATTTCTCAATTGTCTGCCATGGCTCTCCACTCTACGTGGAGGAAGCAGGTCCCTGGTACGCTCAGATTGAGGAAGAGAAACGGGCAAAATGCAAGGAGTGCGCCTCCCTCGGAGTAGACAGAGATTCAGGTTACAAATATCAAGTGCGCATTCATATGAGACATATTGACGACCAAGATTATTTAAATGCCCTTTTTGAACATCTCCTGTATGAGATTGTTTGACAGTCAGTGAGGAATGCCAGATGACATTGGCATATTCCAGTAGTGGTCTTACATAATAACCACCAATACACAATAAGAAGCTCAGATGTATTGAAACCAAAACGTTGAGAGTACGAAGCTCTGAAAAGACGGCTTGTTTGCATTCTTGCACATATTTTCAACTTGAGTATCCCGTTTTAGGTTTCTTGTAACCAAACGCCAAGAACTTTAGCTGATGGAAACAAAATGCCAAGATAGTCCCCAATTTGCAGGCAGGATGGGGTGGTGGATTCCATGAGATACTTGGATGCTTGACATTTGGTGGGATTTAGTTAGAGCTGTTGGCCTCAGACCATTCCAGGAAGTCATCCAAGGTCAGACTTGTAATTTACTTCCTCGGTTTGCAATGATCATTTCAGCAAAGTAAGATCGTCAACGTATTTCCAGTAAGAGGAATTGCAATTACTGGCAACATCATTGATGACAACCTGGAAAGTTAATAGGCCTAATTTCGTACCTTGGGAACAGCGGCTTGAGGAAAAGCGTAGTCAGATCAAGTTTGATTGTACTAAAACATGGGTCGGACGATATGGAGAAAAAACTACATATCATGGACAATAGCCCCCGACACCCAAAGGCAATCATCTATCAATGCAATATTGTGATTGACAAGATCGAAGGAAAAGTCCGTGAGGACTACCGTTCCCACGTATGTCTCTGATCAGAACCAAAATAAAGATAGTGCATTAAGTTGAATAGATAATGATTGGTAGATACACCCTGAAATGTTACCAACTTGGTGATGCAATGTTGTTTTGAATATCTTGAACAACCCATTAGCTATGAAACCTTCAGCAATTTAGCCAAGATATCAGTCAGTGATATAGGTCTGATCTTATCAATCTGTTATTGCAATCTGTGGGAACAGATTGCAATCTGTGGGAACAGATTGTAAATAAACTGTGGGAAAAGATTGCAATCTGTGGCCACAGATTGCATTCTGTGGAAACAGATCTCGTAATCTGTTCCCACAAATTACAGATTGCAATCTGTGGCCACAGGATGGCAATCTGTGGCCACAAGATTGACGTAATCTGTGGCAACAAGATTGCAAAACACGGTGGAAACAGATGGCAATCTGTGGGAAGAGATTGTCACTGTGGGAACAGATTGCAAAAACTGTGCGAACAGATGCAACGTGGGAACAGTGGGAAAAAAGCTCTACGTAATCGGTGGTAAAAGATTGCAATCTGTGGGACAGATTGCAATCTGTGGGAAACAGATACGTAATCTTGTGGGTAAACGGATGACGTAAATCTGTGTGGAAACAGATTGCAAGCTGTGAGAACAGATTACGTAATCTGTGCGCACAGATTGCAGTGTGTGGGAATAGATTACGTAATCTGTGGAACAGATTGCAATTGTGGGAACAGATTGCAATTCTGTGGGACAGATAGTAAATCTGTGGTAACGGATTACGTAATCTGTGGGAACAGATTGCAATCTTGTGGGAACAATTACATTATTCTGTGGCCACAGATTGCATAGTGGTGGGAATAGATTACGTAATCTGGGAGCAGATTGCAATTGTGGGAACAAGTGCAATTGTGGGAAAACAGATACCGTAATTTGGTAACGGATACGTATCTGTGGGAACGATGCAAATGTCTGTGGAAAGATGAAACATATAGTTGCCACAGATGCCGTGCGTGGGAATAGATTAACGTAATCTGTGGCACAGATTGCAATCTGTGGAAGAATACGTAATCTGGGGAAACAGATTGCAATATGTGGGAACAGATTGCAATCGTGAGAACAGATTGCAATCGTGGGAACAGAGTACGTAAACTGTGGGAAAACAGATTGCCATCTGTGCGAACAGATTACGTAATATGTGGGAACAGATTGCAATCAGTGGAACTTCCCCCCTTCCCGATTACATCATTTGTGGAACAGATTGCAATCTGTGGAACAGATACGTAATCTGTGGGAACAGATATGGAATCTGTGGAACAGATTGCAATCTGTGGGAAAACAGATTGCACCATATGTGGGAAAGATTGCACAATGTCGGGAACAGCTGCAATCTGTGGGACCAGAATTAACGTATTGTGGAAACAGATTGCAATCTGTGGGAACAGATTCCAAACTGTGGAACAGATTTGCAATCTGTGGGAACAGATGACAATCTGTGGGAACAGATACGAATCTCGGTGGAAAGAATATGTAATCTGTGGGAACGAATTGCAATCTGTGGGAACAGATTATGTAATCGTGGGAACGATTACGTAATCTGTGGTAATCTGTGGGAACAGATTAATTGCAATCTGTGGGAACAGATTGCAAGATGTGGGAACAGATTGCAACTGTGGGAACAATTGCAATCTGTGCCACAGATTACGTAATCTGTGGCCACCGATAGCAGGGGAAACGATAACGTAATCTGTGGGAAAGATTGCAATCTGTAGGAACAGCATTACGTAATCTGTGGAAACAGATGCAATCTGTGGGAACAGATTGCAAACTTAGGGAACAGATTGCAATCTGTGGAAACGATTATGTAAATCTGTGGGAACAGATTGCAATTGTGGCCACAGATTGAATTTGTGTGAACAGAAGTACTTAATCTGGGAACAGAAATACGTAATCTGTGGGAACAGATTGCAATTGTGGGAACAGATTACGTAACTGTGGGACAAACAGATTGCCATCTGTGGAACAGATTACGTTAATTGTGGGAAAGATTGCAATCCGTGGACCACAGATTGCAATATGAGGGAACAGATACGTAATATGTGGGAACAGATGGCAATCTGTGGGACAGATTACGTAATTTCTGTGGGACAGATTGACAATCTGTGGGAACAGATTATGAATTGTGGAACATATTGCCAAATCTGTGGGAAAGGATTGCAATCTGTGGGATTAACATATTGCAAACTGTGTGAACGGATTACATAATCTGTGGCGACCATATTGCAATGTGGGAACAGATTGTTAAAACTGTGGGAACAGATTAAGTAATCTGTGGAACAGATTGCAATTTGTGGAACAGATATGTAATCTGTGGGAACATATTACGTAATATGTGGGAAAACAGATTGCAATCCGTGGCCACAGATGCAATCTGTGGGAAAAGATACGTAATCTGTGGGAACAGATTAATTGCAATCTGTGGGAACAGATTGCAATCTATGGGAACAGATTGCAATCTGTGGGAACGATATTGTAATCTGTGGGAAAAGAACGATTGCAATTATGTGGGAACAGATTGCAATCTGTGCGGAACACGAGTGCCAATCTGTGGAACATATTGCAAATTGGGAAGGATAATATCTGTGGGAACATCTTGCATCTGGGGGAACGATTACGTAATCTGTGGAACAGATTGCAATCTGTGGGAACAGATTGCAAAAATGTGGGAACAGATATCCCGAACAGATATTTTAACTATGTCCCTAAGGGGCCTTCGTAGGGAAAGTCTTGAACAGTGGGTAAACAGAGGAGGCAGGGGTGAGAAAACCCCCACCCCATAGCCGGCCCCCAGCCCAAATGACGGACCTTTGTACAGTTTTCGCCCGCGCAGAAAAATGCATGCCCCCCCCCCCCGCCACCCCCCATTGCAAAGGTCGGTTTACGCCCCAATGGTTTGCAGAATTTTATCTATTATACCTAGGTGAATAAGGACCCATGGGAATCAGGATTTTTTGTCGCGCGTACGTGTTTCAAGATAAATTGTATTGCCAATGTTTTATGCAATTGCCTAAATATCAGGCGCACATTTTGGTGGAAAATAATCTAATCGGCTAGGGCGTTTTATGCTAATTACCTAAATAAAGGGAATCCTGTTGTGCCATAAATCGTACTGGAAAATTTCAGCAATTGGTATGTATTGATTGTCTCTATTATGAGCGAAATTTTACTGGAAAGGTCCTATGGGAAAAACTACCCCCCTTTGTTTTCTGTGGTTTAATTAAGGTGCGCGTATAAAAGGTCGGGTTTGGGGCGCTATTTAGAATCGGTAGAACCGATTCTCATTTTTCCAGCTATGGTGGTCGTTTTGTTGTACCCCATCAGTGACCAGAGTTTTGGTAAAAAAATCAACGGCAAAGTACTTGATTCCAGAGGTGGGTGGGGTCCACGTGGACCCCATATACACTAACGGGAATGCACAAATAAATGTCAGTTAGAAATCAAAGTTACGTTTAGATTATATTCTAATACATATAAGGAATAGAAATAAAACGTAATGACAGACTGTTAGGACCTCAATAAATAAAATTAATTGCTAAAACCGCACAAAATCTACCTAATACTCGTCGTAAAACATACAGCTCCAAATATGGAACGTCACTTAGAGTAACAGCTCGGATACTCCAAAACATTAATGTTGTTAACCTTAATCTAAACCATGAGTTGATTAATAAATATTCAAGTTAGATCTACTTTGATTAACGGATTTTCACTTTTAACTATTTGCTATGCATCGAATGAATGAAAATGCTAATAAAACTTTGAATTGAATCAGAACATATTTATGGAAAGATGATCAAACAAGAATATCTAGACATGTAGTGTAGCGAGTGACACTAAACCTACAACTACTATACCATCAAATGAACAAGCATACTTTGATGTTTCATATGAGACTGTATTCAGAGCAATATCCAGTCAATATTATCATCAGTCACAAAGAGGGCGGGAGTCCAGGAAGTTTATTAACAAGAAAAGTGCCGTAACTGCTGACAACATGGGCTGAAAGGGTCTTCCACCCACATCTTAAAAAATACATTGTTGTCATCTCTGGGCCGTGCCTTTATAGATGAAATCACGATAAACTCAAAAACTTGAATTAGGGATTTGCTCATCCACACGCTGCGCGCAAGTTAGTGTGATGTATCAAATATGATATTTTGCTGACTAAATCAATGAAGATGAAGACGATGGCGTCCAAAGTAAATGCCATATCTGATAATAATTCAATCAACGCTACATCAGTAAATATTTATGGGAAGAAATATCTTGCTGGACTCAATAATTCAATTTCTGACACGTAGTTGTCACATACTTCAAGTTCAAAATAGCTGCCAAAATAGATTATTTTAGAAAAAAAATCATGATCTTGGCAAATAGATATGTTGAAAATATAATGCGAAAATTATAGGTATATGTTATTGAACACATAACATTTTCTGATGTTACATCAAAGAAAATACATTTACCGGCAGCAGAAGAATATGGTCGCTTTGGCTCGCCATAGCTTTCCTTGTACTTTATTCCTTTTTGTCAATGCTCACTCACCCGACGATTTTGTTCTTTGTTATGCATGGCGTTCTTGGTAACCAATCTTCGCATCGTTAGCAACCAATCGGGTGTCCTCTTTGGTGGGTGGGGGCTGGGGTGGCTTTTGTCTCTCATCCTACAATCGTCATTAGGCTTTCTGTCAGCATAGATGTATGGTGTTTGATATTGCAGAAATTTCTTCTCAACCACCACAGCCCTCAAGTTTTGAGGTCTCATAGTGCTTTGTTTGGCGAATGTGTTACCGTAATGTTATCTCAAATTATACTCAAATGTTTCATGATTTTTTGACAGCCATAATGAGGCCCGCCTAATTTAGGTTATGTATGCATGATATTATTCAATCTAATGTAGCTAAATATTATTATGCAGTTGCTGTTAACTAAAATGAGTTTCCATTTTCCAGTGTGGTTACTTTTTCAAATTATATAAGGTCATATTATTGTATTTGCCTTTTTACATGTACATATCGGTTTTGTCATATTAATTCTATTGTAAGACAGACATATGGCAAAATTTGTATTTTTGTGCTGACGGGCTTGCAGATACTTCTTTGTAGGGATGGGAATTATATAATTCTATATGTTGTGTTGATTGCCAGATAGATCATTTTCAGAGATGACCGGCCGGAGAAAATCATTTTTCTGGTTTATAAATGTATTTTTCGGGGTAATTTTAGGTTTTGGCCTTTTTCCTTGATATTCTGATTGGACCATGGCAATTTTTAAAGATCTTATCTGTTGTATTTCCTGACATCATCTGACACGTATAAAGCTTAGAATATGTTATTGTATCCGATAGCATGTGCCCAGGGTATTTTCCAGATACTTTTAATCCATAAATTTGCTGCTATTGGGTTTATTCTCTAATTAGCTGTTTTGTCCAGCCATTTGAAATTGTAGTATATAAGCGAGCTTGAGAGTGACGGAAATAATCGATTTATTTGGTCCAGTAACACTATTTTAAAAATATTTACTGATATAGTGCCGATTCTATTATTATCCATTATATGGCGTTAACTTGGACACCATCTTGGATTGCATCGGGAAAGTCCTCTACTACTGCGCAGACCCCGGCAGCAGGCATTTTTTGTGCTGTGGCTTTGAACACTGTCAGCCATGCTGGCATCGTTCCGGCGCTTTTTTTGTTTCGGGCTCTGGGCTTTCTTCTTCTGGATTTTCTGGGCTGCCCTTATCCAATTTTCATATCAGAATTATAATTCTTTTGCGACGAATTTACCGTTCGAAATATAAACAAAATTGCCGCCCAAATGAATTACCCCACGTAAGCATCCACCATACTCTATATTGTGTATTGTTTTTTTTTTTCAGATATGTTGAATGATTACCGGTTGTGCTGCTATTTTAGATTTTTCTCGAAGCGAAGCAGTGTCCAATCACGAAAAAAATGCCCCATTTTTGATATGTCGAGATCTGTTAAAGCATGTCGCAATTAAAGTCTGCATATGGCTTCTAAATGTTTGTTGGCATTGTGGCCAACTTTATGTTGATAGAAATTCGATATCGTAAATATAACAGAATTGTCGCTTATATCCCATCATTGATGCTGGCATCTCGATCTCGCTATGTCTGGGGGTATTCTGGGGTGTTTACTGTTTAAATAATAGGTTCCAACTGACTTAACCACTCCACAAGTATGAGTTCTTTTATGTTCAAATTATTAATTGTCAGATAGTGGAGCGAGGCGTTAAAGGGTAAGGCAGCGGCTTTCAGTTCCACTAACGCTAACTCCAAATCTTTGGTGTTTATACTTAACTACTATAACGTCTGTTGAGAGGTTTCTTAAAGTCATGATATCCATAGAGTAAAATAGTGATGAGGTTAGAGCTGCACAAAATGTGGCATGGTTTTTATTTTGTAAATGACTATAGCTTATCATTCATTTTAGGGCGTCAGCATAAGAATCTTTCCTATCCGAACGCAGATACTTATATGGATGGACAGATTCTTGTCTGGGATTGCCAGTGCACTGGTTACATAAAGAATATTCTACTGCAGTCCATAATTTGACCTCGCCGGTTGGTAGGTATGAGATCAGGTTGGCTTGCCCCACGCCTGTGATAAGACGAAGCAGCCTGGCCATGTCCATTGCACTCTTTTAGTAATGATTACGTTGTGCCTAATAATAGGTCTGGTTTGATTGCTTATTATAAAATACAAAGGAGAACACGAAGTGCTACCTGTAGATGTAAGAAGAGGGTGGAAGATGAAATGAAGAAGAAATCAGGAGTGATAGATGTTGACCCTGAGGAACGTAATGGAATAATCCAGATGGAGCGATCCCTCTACGGACAAACAAACCCAAGTGATTGTGATGGCCAGTGGCACAAAATCAGTTCCAAACCAGACGAAGATCCTGTTCTCATATCTACGGAGACACTGACGAAAAAAAAACAGGGGAAGGAGGAAACGGAAAAAAAAGACCGAGAGAGAGGGTGATAAAGATGACGACGATGATGAATCCAACGCTAGTGATGGTTGGGGGTGGTACTGGTACGGTAGTTGCCGACATGTCTAAATTTAAACCGAAACAGGAAAAGATGAGCAGAAAGATGAGTAAAAGAAAAAGTGGGAAAAACGTGTGGTGCTGAAAGGTAGTAACCAAGAGAATCCATGAAAGAAATGAAACCTAAATACCCGGCGAACCATTACCACGATCACAAACGGAGTTGTTTTACCATCAGAAGATCGATTCTAATGGTGGAATAACTACAAGAAAATAGAAGAGGGTGAATCAGGGAGACGTAATGGCACTGATGCGGACTAAATGATATGAACAAAGACGATTGCAAATGCTGGCGACGAAGCGTCTAATAGGAATAAAGAAGGAGAGGAACAGGTTACAAAGAACAAGAAAAGGAGGGAGAAATACGCCGAAAGAGGAAACAAGCCACTGAAGGAACATATAACGCTGCAAGGAAAAAGCTGAAGGAGAGGGTGATGCACAAGAGAAAAAACGAGAAGGGACTCATGCTCAGAAAAAGGCTAGCGGGAAGAAGGTGTTGATAATGGTGAGGAGAATGATGATGGAGAAGAAACAGGAAGTGATGGGGAAACATATAACTCAGCGAGTGACATCATATAGCGATGACGAAAAAGAAGTGAAATAAGGAGCGTGATCACAGCAAAAGTTTAGCCACAAAATGAGCGCTTTGTGTGTGTTTAACCTTATAACACTGTCGCCCCTTTATTTGTTATGGATTATTACCGGCAGGTGTTATAGATAGCCGTTGATTCACATATTGGGCCGCGCTGTTTATACTCCCTGTCTTGACCGTTTTTTAAATCCGTTGTGGGTGATTTGTTGCGGCGATATTGGTGGAAGTCGACCCAAATCGAATGGCAGTCGACGGAGTGTAGTACAGCGAGACAGTGTCAGGAGAAGCAAGCACGTTTTAATCGCGAGGCTGTGATTACTTTGAGTATTCGAACATACAGCTTCTTAATTAGTCCAAGGATACAACTGAAAGGGAAATTAGTGAAGTAGTCTTTTTATGCCCGTATTGGAGTAACTTTAAATTAAAAATCGGGTTAATGGCTCAAATCGTGGTACTGGTTTATTTGACATCGTAATTATAAATATAGTAATAAGCACAAACTTCGTATAATTTTTATCCAAATCACATTATCCAAAACGAGGAAGATATCGTGATTATTGACTTTGCCCTATTTTTTTTTTGTTTTGTTGATACTATCGTGAGTGATAAAATTTTTTTAAAGTAGATTTTAAATGCGGTTATGTGCACACCCTTTAGCACCTATGATTCTATATTAACTTTCCGCATAGCGCCACCCTCTAACACGTTAAATATACTGTACGGCGCCACCTATAGCAATTTAGCATCTCCACCTCAAGGCCAGTTTCTAGCCGTGTGGACTCGTGGTTGTAGTGGTATCATGCTGCCGCGTACGCCAAAGCGACCCGGGTTGATTCCCGGCGAGTGGTCTTTTGAGGCTGCTTCTTCTCTGCTCTTTCTTTTTTCCAATTGACTAGTTCTTCTTCTAGGCTAAAGACCATTTTAAAATTATACTTTATGCGGTTATGGCATACCCTTTAGATATATATATAGCTATATATATATATTATATATATATATATATATATATATATATATAATATTATAATTAACAAATAGGAAAAACTTTCTTGTTTACTCCCTCACACTACGCCCGTTTCGCCCGAGGCCTCATCAGGGGTGAGAAGGAAAAACAAAAGGGGAAGGGAGGAAAACACAAAAGCATGTATTACTTGAATGTCAGGGTGGGTGACATAGTCGCTATTAAAGTATACACAAAGTACAAGTCAGGTGATATACACGCAAAAAGTGGAAAGTTCGCAAAAGGCGAGTTGAAGTGGCAAGTCGTATAGACCTTAGAGGAAACCCAACAACACTACACATTATGTACACACCCATCCATTCACCATCCACCAATCATTAAGCTATCCCCAATTCCGTCAACGGCGCCTCTCTACCATATCCAGCAACGAGAGGAATTTTCAAGCACCGCTAAAACTTATCAAAATGCCTTAGATAAGGCAGTTATAAGAATGAACTGAAATCGGAAAAACCGCCAGCGAAACCAAAGAAAAGAAAACGTACCCGCAAAATTATATGGTTATAAAAAGTAATAAAAAACAAAAGCAAACTTACACATTTAACATTTTTAAAAATATTTTTGAAACTCATAAACAATTGCACTTTCCAAAAGGATCACAATTACATAAATATTAATAGAAATACCATCAATGTCAGCTAATAGCTGTATGGAACAATGTAGCTTAAAGTGAATCGATGCCCCACCACAACCAAGCGTATCCTTTGTGACCACCATCAGATACAAGTTCCAAATCTTGCAATTGTGCCAAAAACAACCCGGCCCAATTAAAGGTAACTGCTTAGCCAAACGATCGTTTGGATCAAGCAACAGTCTAATCTAACAGAGGAGAACGAACATATGTCGGAATTTGCGAGACGGAGTTTCAAGAAAAGATATTAACACAGTACGTCTTCAAAATAGCAGTAAGCGATTTTCCCCAGCAGTGAGGCAAATATATTGGGATTTGCAGACAAAAAAACCAATTATCTCATCATGGAAAATATTTTAACTAGCCAAAGGAATACTCCAAAACCAGCAAAAGGTGCCAGCTTTGCTCTGGGAGAAGTTCTTTATTCTCACTGCTGACAGAATAAATCTTCAACTCTAGAACCAAGAAATTATCGCACATGTAGGAACGGCCCAGGAAATTCTATCTCCAGAATTCTAATATAAAAACCAACACTTGCGCAACTCTCCTTTGCGAAACTTTTCCACTTTTGCGTGAATATCACCTGACTTGTACGTTGTGTTATATCTTAATAGCGACTTATGTCACCTGACATTCCAAGTAATACAATGCATTTTGTGTTTTCCTTCTCACACCTGATGAGCCCTGATCGGGCGAAACGAAAACGGGCCGTGTGTGATGGGTAAAACAAGAAAGTTTTTCCTATTTGTATAATTATACATGCCCATCCTGTAAGGATGAGCACTATGGAATAGGAAAGATGAATTATAATTTTTTTAATATATTGCTCCTCGTGCTTATGTTGAGCCACTCTACTCGACTATTCAGCCATGGTAAACTTCATTCGACTACTCAACCAAGAACATACCATTGCCGAACCAAAGTGAACACAAAAAGACTGATGGAAGACTGAGTCGGTAGTGAAGAGAATGCGCTGGAAAGCCCTTTTCTATTTAAATCCAGAGAGAGAAAAGCCACCGCTAAAGGAAACCTAGGCTTTTTTCAAATCCACAAAAAAACACCAAAACAAGTAAGTGACTTAAACAAATTATTTGAAGACGACCTGCTACAGATGATTGAAAACCTCAAATTCAAGGAACACAAATCAGACCTTTCCCAAGATAGTTACAACAGGATATTAGTTTCTATTAGGAATTCCAAGACTATTTGTTCCTAGCTGACAAACATCGAACTAATACAAAATCAACAGAAACACAGTATGAGAAACTATGTGAAAGATAACACTACTGCTAAATAAAAGAACTAACAGTAAAACCACCAACGATTCAAACCGGAAAGCCAAAAAACAATTGCTGAAGAAGCTTGATCTTGCCGGATAGAATACCAAGATCCCTGAGAATCCCTGCCTTTGTCCTATAAAGGGACACACCTACTTTCCAAATAATTTACAATGTCGTTTGATTAATCCAGCTAAGTCTGAAATTGGAATAATCAAGCAGCATATTCTCGATGCATTAATACTGAACTTCTGAAACCACTAAATGCAGCAAATGTAAGAATTCTCAGCTCATATAAGGTTCAACAAAATCACCCGAAAAGACTTGTGCTCTTTCCTCATATTTGACGTAGATTAATTCTATCCCTCTATCCACAGAAAAAACTCCTCTCAAATGCATTCATTTGCCGCCCAAAAAACCCCTATCGTGTGCAGATATGGACAAGGAAATCAATATCACACTCAAGGAACACCTGTTATTTAAAAACGATAACTCTCCCTGGGCACAATCAAAGCGAACCCCCACTTATTTTGATGTAACCATGGGGTTCGTTTGATGGTTCCGAGATTTGGTGAAACTTGTCGGCATTTACATACTAAATAAGATTCCCATATTGTTTACTCCCAGACGACTCGATTATACAGAGACCGATGTCTCGCCATTTTAAGGAACAAATCTAAGACCGAAGCTAACCAATTGCCAACGCTTATCTGCTGATTTTCTGAAATGGGTCTCCGCATAACAACACAATCGGGCATTTCAAATTGCTAACTTCTCGACCATTATTTCAACGTGACGAGCAACTCGTAAACCTTACGATAAACCCAACAACACTACCATTATGTACACACCCAATCCAATCACCCATCCACAATCATAAGCTATCCCCACTTTCCGTCAAACCGCGCCTCTCTACCATATCCAGTCACGAGTCACAGGAATTTTCAAGGCACCGCTAAAACTTATCAAATGCTTAGATAATGCAGTGTCAGCATAACTGAAATCGGAAAAACCTCCAGGAACCACAGAACAGAAAACGTACCCGCAAAATTATATGTATAAATAAGCTCCATTCATCAAGCAAAACGTTGAGTTGACAAACTAACTTGGTACAAGATTTTGAAACTCATAGACAAGCACTTTTCCAAATGGATCACAATTACATCTATTTAATAGAAACCATTCAAGGTCGCTATAGCTGTAATGGAAAAATGTCGCTAAAGTGATCGATCCCACAACAAGCGTATCCTTTGTGACCCACCATCAATTCAAGTCCAAATCTTGCAATTGTGCCAAAAACAACCCTTGCCCACTTAACGGTCAATGCTTGCCAAAAGCATCGTGTATCAAGCAACAGTCTCATCTAACAGAGGAGAACGAACATATGTCGGAATTTTGCGAGACAAACGGATTTTCAAGAAAAGACTAATATAACCAACGTAACGGTCCTTCAAAAATAGCATGCGATTTTACCACAGCATTGAGGCAAATAATTTGGGAAATTCAGACAAAAAAAACCCTTATTCCTCATTTCCATGGAATACTTAAATATGGCCAAAGCATACTCCACACCATCAAAAGGTGCCCTTGGGCCCTCTGGAGAAGTTCTTATTCTCACTGCTGGACAAGAATAAATCGCTCAACTCTAGAACAGAATTTATCAGCACATGTATGCCGCCAGAATCTATATCCATAAACTCTAATATAACTCTAACACTTGCTGCAACTCGCCTTTTGCGAACTTTCCCCACTTTTTGCTGTGTAATTATCACCTGACTTGTACTTGTGTATATCTAATAGCGACTTATGGCACCTGACATTCCAAGTATACAATGCATTTTGTGGTTTTTTCCTTCTCACACTGATGACCCTCGGGCGAAACGGGCCTAGTGTGATGGACGTAAACAAGAAATTTTTCCCTATTTGTATAATTATGACATGATGCCCCCTTTAAGGATTGAGCCTCTGCTAATGGAAAGAATGAATATTTATTATATATAATTATATATAGGATGACTTCCATGTAACCTGGTTGGTGTTTTGCAACAAACAAGTAATAAGCTATTAAGAATTTGGTTTTTGGCAAATCTCGGCCGTCACGGTGGTTTCATCACACATTCACTATTGA
Organism: Ophioderma brevispina; assembly: GCA_023653785.1. NCBI lineage: Eukaryota > Metazoa > Echinodermata > Ophiuroidea > Amphilepidida > Ophiodermatidae > Ophioderma > Ophioderma brevispina. The sequence goes on from JAMKCH010008282.1 coordinate 15,819, forward strand.
GCGCATTTTCTGACTGCAAGGTCCTTCATCACCAGGCTCACTGTGAGTAAAAAACAAAATAAGACCCCCCCAAAATAAATCTGAAAACAACAGATTGTACACAAAAACACAACGAAAATGATGAATCACTCTTATATTCAATCCTATAAAAGAACAAACTTAAAATGTAACAACTGATTAGAAAGAAGATAACAAAAACAATTAACTCACAGAACAATGAAACCATCTCCTCGTTTTGATATGTCTTTACAACCATTCTGTAAAATTTAACCCCACGCCAGAAATAAGTCAGGGGAAATACAGAAAGTGCGCCACATCCAGCTATCATTAGCACCATCATTTATTCATGACTCAAATATATAGGCAGCAAGTAAATTACGAATAGCCAATCTAAGTTTGGGAGGAATCAGCCAGTGTAAAAATTTGGTAGAAAATTTTGGCCAAGAAATGTAAACCCTATTCTAGATCCCGCACTCCTAAAAGTGAAACCTACTTGAGAAGATATCAATTATTCAATTTTTATATACATTACACTATATCCAGACGAAACCTGCCCAAATCGCCTCCCCAAAGATCCTATTTTAGGAAGAATTAAATCAAGCGGGATGATGTAACTTTGCCTAGAAGTGATCCAACCCTAGAGAATTTCTGGACGAGATACCTAGAAAACGAGTTTAATCAATTATTGAATAACACGAACATTAAGTGGCTGAACCTCTGCCTAATCATGATAAATACCTTTTACTATTTGAATACCTAATGATGCACACAAACTCACAGAAGATAAGTTCCTGACGAGCTCCTCTGCTAGACGAAGTACCTGAGCATTACTGAGAGATTACCTTAGAAGAATGTTTCATAATCAATAGATATTTAAAGGAATTGATCAATATTAGACAAAAAGCTGCCATACAATCCTTGTCACAATGTGCAAGAAACTTGCCCACTTAATATGAGACATGTAAAACACCCCTTCCACTATTTGAACTAGTAAAAAGCAACCGATTTTTCCTGATGAAGCTCCTCGCCAGACGAAATACCTGAGGCAGTTACTGACAGTATCAACCTAGAATACATGTTCAACAGACTTTCAATAATTATACATACAAAGCAAAGAACACACAAAGATATTCCTGAAGAGCAGTCTTCGCCCAGACGAAATACCTAAGAGCAGTTACAAATGAAATAATTGTCCTAAAGACAAGTTTGAACCAAGATATAATGGATTAATTGAAACATTAATACGACAATAGCTGCAAAAAATGAATAAATGTCCACAAATGGAATGAAGCCTACTAAATGTTATTTTTTAAAGATTAGATACCTTTTTGAAGAGACAAATGCAGCCCTCTTAAACTATGTGCCGTATATTAGGCCCAACGCTTGACCAAAGTATTTATAAACCCAAAATTTATATGTGGGCACCAGAGCACCTTAGGCCCTAAATTAAATTAAAAAATTTGCAAAAGATGGAAAAAATTGGCACAGCCAAAATTAACCTTTAAATCATGGTAATAAAACCACCCCAATTTCGAACAAAATATAAATTTAATAAAAAGGGGAGTGGTGGGTGGGAAGAAAAACCTGTTACCTGAATGGCTGACGTGACATATGAAGACATAAATGGCACTGAGGCGCGAAAACCAAAACCGCAACGGGAAGAATACCGCAGCCCATTGGCCGAGCTGCACAAAATTACACAAGCGTAGAACCAATAAAATGCCAATATAAACGAGAATGACCACCTGACCTGGCATGGGCCCGAACATTTCTGCTGTAAGGGTCATTGGGGTTTTCTATCGGGGCGCTAATAAAACTGAATTACCCCACGCATCAGAAATAGTACATGGGAGACATGAAATTTGCGCCACATGCCAGCTATCAGCATCATTTATTCCAATGACTACAAATATCAAGCATGCAAGTAATTAAACGAATAATAACAATCTAGGTTTGGCGGACTCGCCATGTACAAATTGGTAGAAAATTTGGCCAAGAATGAACCCTGTTCTAGAGCCGCACTCCTAAAGCGAACCACTGAGGAGATACAATTATTCATTTTATAGTACATTACAATAGGATCCATACGAACCTGCCCCAATCGTCCTCCCCAAAATCCTATTTGAGGAAGAGAATTAAATCAAGCAGATGAGGAACTTTGCCTAGAAAGTGATTCCTAACCCCTAGGGAGAATTTTCTGGAAACGAGATCCTAAAAACAATTTATCATTTTAATAACAACGAAATTCAGTGGCTGATACCTGCCTATCATATAATACCTTTTACTATTGAATAATAATTATGCACACAAACTCACAAATATAGTGCCTGACACTCCTCTCCCAGACGAAGTACCTGAGCAGATAAAGCAGTACAAGAGATATTACCTTAGAATAATTTTTCATAATGAATAGATATTTAAAGGATTGACTCAATATTAGAACACAAAGCTGGCCAAAAAAAAACAAGTTTCTTGTCACAATTGTGCAAGAAACTTGCCTAAAAAAAAACTAACTACTAAACTCCCCCCCTCGTGAAAAGCCAAATGCATGTAATGGAACCAGGAGGGAAATAAGCTGAAAATTGACAAGAGCAACATAAGTGTTTTGCCAGAATGTGATCATACCAATTCAAGAGGATTACATGCAATCACACCAATAATTGAAAACCTCTCCCTCGTTCCACTTTATTAATCAACTTCCCCTGCACATAAATGGGGAAATTAAATTGAACCCGGGTGCACTACATAACAGCACCTCGCACCTGCTCATCATTAAAAAAACACACACACCAATATGACTACTTATATTAAACTAACGATGAGAACAGAAATAACTCAAACTCCACCCACATACTTGTACGAATGTCATGGACTAGAATTGAGAATGTCATTGGTCCAATGTATGAAATTAATGTTAGTAGGAAACCATCTCTGTTCGAAGAAAGCCTGGTACACTCCAAAACCTGCACCCTCGTGGCATATCCCGAATAAAATTAAATAGCAAGTCGAAATGATCAAAGAATAGGTAATAAACACAGGACATGATACTGCAAGCGAATGAAAACCAGAAACCTTAGATAGCGGTACAATAGAAGTTTTTTCCATATTAATTAAAAAGAATGACATAGTTTTCCTGCTAAAAGGCACCAAAACAAAATTTATGCGTGAATCCCCAATTCTAACCAAATGAACTACCTGAAGTAGAACAAGTTTCTCATTAAACTGCAAATGAAAATCCCCAAAATTAACGAGTGAATAAACACCAACGCAACAACATTGAACTTGACACAAAAACCTTCTGTGTGAAAAAAGCCACTTATCTAACGCCCCATCTTACCTTACCGATGAGCTAAATTGTTTTAAAAGTTTTGATAAAATTCGGGTGAAACAAGACAAAGCTACATCCTCCTACTGTTGTTTATTACGTGGCTTGTCCTTCCTCGGCTCGGTGCTTAGATTTGGTGACAGAACATAACTGGACCTATGCTGAGGAACAAGCTAACTGTTAATATCATAAGCAAATCCTTCCTCAGTGTCGTAAGCGACTCGGGAAAACTACAAATTCCTGACGATAAAATGTGTTAACTTTGGATTTGTTCGTTTCCCCATTAGCAGTTGTCCTGTCAAGCTGTAGATTAAAATTCGTATTCAATGGTATCCAGTATTGTTGTAATTAAGTGAGTGTTTCTGAAGTGCGCCATATTAATTGATCTTATTATTATTAGTATTACATAAATGCTTGCAGCTGGCATCCCTGAACCTAAATCTGTGGGCCAAGATCAACAAGTGCAAAGGACGTGAAGTTTTGAAACATCCCCACTTTAACTAGTAGGGGCCTACATGAAGCACGCCTACCAAAACAAAAGAGGCAGGACCTAAAAAAAGTAGGAATCCAAAACCAGGGAAACTACAAATTGGAAGGGATTATGTACAGAAATGGATAGACAGAAATCTTGCAACAAAGTTCGACTATAACCCGGGCGCCATCGTGTGGGCAGGAAATCGTATCAAAGCTGGCCCAACAAATCAAAATTGCCGAATGTCACCTTTTTCTGTTTTTTTTTATGTCGTCTAGGGAAAAAACTACCCAAAGGAACATGATTATGTAAAATATTTATTTTTTAAGGAATTTGAAAGGGTCATATACGTTCGTTAACAATGAAAAAAGCGTGGCTGTTGCTTTAAAAAATGAAATACCACCAAATATGAAAACTTCCTTGTGGACGAGAGGAAGAATAAAGGATTCAATTTTAATTGCCTCTATAATACCAACATGATTATACACAGATTAGAATTATACTAATGAAAAATAATGTGTATGAACTTAAGGGGAAAAATACCCTTTGTGACCAAAAAAACTGCTAGAAAATCACTTTGTTTTGAAAAAAAGATATTTTTTAATTTTTTTAATTTTTTTATTTTTTTTCTTTTTTTCAACATTTTTTAATCAAAGGCCTAGGTTATAGTACCCTCCAAAAATTTTGATATTAAAATATTCTCAGTTTTATTTGAAGAAAGATTTCTCACGGGAAAAGTATTTTGTTTACTATAAAAGATTGAGAAAGGGGAATTCCATAGAGTTGTTTATGCAGGCTGACCTGTAGATTGCACAATAGGGGGAGTGGGGAAATACCCAAGATGTAAAATTGTAACTTCGAAGCTTGTTTATGCTTTAAAAGATCATAACATTGCAGAACTAGGGAATTCCCCCACAAAGTTATATATATACGTGGTGTAATTTAGATTGTGAATCTGATTTGATGGTGCAAGGTCATGATTATGCATGAGGTGATGTAATGATTATGTTAGAAAGGGAAATTCTAGCTGTGTGAAGATAAATCGGAGTTGTGACTGAAGGACTGCGGCCAGCAGTTGAAATAAGGAGCTGAACTAGAGCTCTGGAGCTATACAGTATAAATAGCTAGTTTTTCTCTAATATGGTAGATTTGAGTTTTACATAGTGCCAGGATTAATATTTTGGATGCGCCGAGCTGATGAAATGTCTGCTGTCGTCTTTTAGCCAAAAGAGCTTCAGTGTGGAATCAACAAAGGGTTCCAGTTTGTGGTCCTATATGAGGACATAGCGCAAGAACTGATGGTGGGATATTACCTGGATTTTAATATTGTGGAACATTTGTCGCCGAGGGAAAGGCACCGTCGTCTTGAACTACTGGACAAAGATTACCTCGGACTGAGAAGCTCCATTGGAATATAATACTGAGAGTTTTGTATGAAACTGTGCCGATGTATTTGGAGTCTCGCTGTGAGGACATAGCAGCGTTGAAACTGCAAACGCTTCTTGTGGACATCTAGTGGACATTCTTGAGGACAATAAGTATACATGTAATCTTAAATATTGCGTGTAATTATTATGTACTGATGGGACATACAAATTCTGAACCAAATCAATAAAGATCATTAAAACTATTTATATATATAATTTAGATCATTGTGCAACAGGCTCTTTATCTGTGTTTGAAAGGTATTCTGACCTTAGACGTCTACGAGACGTCATAACAGAATGGGGGCTCGTCCGGGAATTGAATGGAGATAAATTTGAGCCTTTTTGTTCAAAATTTACACACCAAACAAGGGTGATATTAATATTGTAAACATGGGCAACAATTTTTGGCATACAAATTTTGTTTGTATTACTGGCTACCTTTTGTAGTTTGGTTCAAGTTAGAATATTGTGTTGTAGAGTACAATAACAAGGGAGTTTTATCCGAAGTGTTTCATAGCACAATAACTTGGGGAAAGTTTGATGAGCTGAGATAGCCTGAGTATGAAACTCGCCTCATTAGCCTTGAGGCAAACCTCTATGAGAAAGCAGTCATCAAAAATAGTTTGATGAAAAGTTTGTCCGGAAGATGTTTGGGATAGTTCATAATTTGGATAGGTTAGAAGAGGTTTTGGAACAGGGAACAAGTGATGCAGTCAAGTTTAAAATGAACTTGAATGCAAATGCAAGTGGAAAAGGAAAAATTGCAAATGGATTAGAGAAAGAAAACTTGCAATTCAACAAAAAGAAAAGGAATTTGGAAATACAATGCAAAAGAAACAAGACAAAGACGATTGAATTGCAAATGAAAAAGACAAAGAATTGGAAAAGGAAAACTTGGGGGGGGGGGGGCAAAATGAATGAACAAAGGAGCTTGAAGCTCAGTTAGAGTTAAAAAATTGAAACAACAGCTAGCTCGTCAGACTCGTCCAAGAAATCTGGTTTTTTGATGCGGCGAAAACTATTCGCCTGGTTCCAAACTTTCAGGAACAAGAAGTCGACATACTTCTTACACTTTGATAAAATTGCCAATACTGAAATGGCCCAAGGACTCTTGGACCTTGTTGCTACAGTCAGTGTTCATGGGGACAGCCCGAAAATATATCGGCAATGTCACTAGACAGAGGTAGTGATTATGATGAGGTTAAGCAGGCAGGGCTCAAAGCATATGAATTGGTGCCATGAGCATATAGACAAAAATTCCAGGTCTTGTCATAAAAAGGATCCCAGCCCATGTTGAATTTGCCCGTGTAAGGAACAAATGTTTGATCGCTGCTTCTCTCAAAGAAGTCCGGGCAAAATTTTGGGTGCAGCTTAGGGCGTTGATGTGTAATTTGAAGAGTTCAACAGTGTCTACTCCAGATCTCAAAACACATCTGGATGAAAACAACATTGACAGTTTGTCGTGAAGCAAAGCGTCAAGGCGATGATTATTCATTTACACACAAATTAAGTCATACTAGTAGGCCTGCCAAGAATTTAACTATGTACAACAAATTCAACAATAAGTCGGGTTCAACCAAAGCGTCTCCATGGTAGCACTCAGGAGGGAAACCCCAGTCAGGTTCCCTGAAATGGGAGTAAAGAAAGTAATGGTCTAATCAGAACATTGGTGGACCCAAATCACAGTTCACATGCAATAACTGTACAGCCAGGACATACAAGGTCCACGGAGTGTTGGAGATCATGGCGATCCCACCCAAAATGTAGGGAGCCAAGAGTGGTCAAAACTATAGGTTGTGCAGTTACTTTTAGTCAAAAGTTCATTCATCTGTTCAGAAACAAGACATCCCACCAAGGGAATTGACACAGAAAAAGTAAGGGATTATTTTAACCTTTTGTTTTGGAGGGATTTGTGTCTACACTTTCAGGTGATAGTTTAGAATCCAAAACCCATTAACATGGGCGGTACACGTGCTGCGCGCAGGTCCATATATTGGAGATGCAACTTCCATTGATATTGAGAGTTCCACAGGAACTAGTGCATTGATTCAGGGGAATAGGTTGGATTGTGATTAGTGTCCCCTCTTCACAAAATGAATTTTGGAAATCAGACTGGTTTCTGGAACTGTCCCAATTTGGTGGTAGAAACAGAACTCCCAGTAAAAGGGTATCCAGGTTGTTAGGGAAGGATTTGGCAGGGGAAAAGTACTCCCAGATCCCATAGATTTCCCAGGTCCCTGTACAGTGGATAAATTTTGATGAGGAAATAGACATTGTCCCAGCATGTCAGTACCTAGGTCAATGACCCGAAAGCCTCACAGGAAAACAATGAGCAGTGAATATCAATACTCACACATAAGAAGAGCGTTGAGGATGACTTGGTCCCAAATTTAAGGAGACTTTCTAACAAAAATTAGGAATTTGGAGGTCATCTTCCCTCTTCAGGGAGACTAAATTCCCTATTAGTGAAAATCCAGCCCCTGAGCACAAACAAAGTGACAAGCTGGTAAACAATGAAAGCCAGCCGTGAGCATGATAGAGTTAGGACTGTAAAGGAGACCCTTAAGCAGACAAGCTGGTAACATGATCAGCACACGACCCAGCAACTAGGAAATTAGTGAGAGGGGCAATGTCGCAACAGGAAGCCGAGCAACTTCCTGTATGTTTCTATAAAAAACAAGCAAAATGGTGGCCTCATGAGAAGATGGCGGCCACCCGATGCACTTGTATATGAGAATGGAAGTTGTGCATCAAATTGGTAGTGCCAAATGTATACCTAGGGAAGTGATAGGCATAGTCCCTGATAGTCCCATGGCAGGACACTTAGGTTTGAGAAAAACACATACAGAATTAGAGTCATTTTGGTGCCTACACTCAGAAAGATGTGTCTGAGTATTTGTAAGACTTGTCACCATGTCAATGGTGGGCAAGCCCAATAAAAATTCCTACTGCTCCTTGCAACCAATAACAGCATTTTGCATACCCTTTATTAGGGTCTTATAGATTGTTTAGGACCACTTCCAAAGACCAGTCATGAAATCCTTATTTACTGACTGCATCAGTGTGCTTCCCCAGATTCTGAGTCTATACCCTTGAGAAATATTAGGGCACAGATATAGTGAAAGCTCGAACAGTTTTGCACCCTATAGGCTTCCAATCAATTCAGTGCTGACAGGATCAAATTTCATTTCATTTTTGTGTTCCAACAAGTTTTACTGCCTTTGGGAATTTCCCATTACAGTTCTTCAGCATACCACCCGAATCCCAGGGCCCTAGAAGGTACCACCAACATGAACATGAGCACAACTATTGTTTTGAATTTGAGAGGGATTGGGATGAGGGTGTTCATCTCCTGTTATTTTCTACCATGGAGGCTGTACAAGAGTCATTAGATTTCAGTCCATTTGAGTTGGTGTTTGGTGCCACAAAGTTAGGGGACCATTGAAGCTACGGAAAGAAAATGGTTGTGTGAAATCCTGATGTGAATTTGTTAGATATGTTCTCAGGTCAGACACCGGCTCCAAATAGCCACGAAATTGCCAACAAAACTCAAACAGAGGCGCAAAAATGAAAACATGGTATGACACAGATGCAGGAACAGAGTATTCAGCCAGGTGATAAAGTTTTGGCACTTTTTCCATTACAAGGGAATCTTTGAAGCCAAGTATTCTGGCCCATATGAGATGATAACAAAGTGGAGACTTGACTATGTGAGCAAAACCCCAGGTAGACGTAAAAGTCGAACCATTAGTCACATAATATGCTCAAAGGAGTATAATGAAAGAGATGATGACATAAAGCCTGCATGTGTTAATTCATCTAGAGTTGATGTGTGTACAAATGGTGACATCAAGAGTTAGATTTGAACAAACACCCTGTAAAACACAAAAAGAGTATGGTGTCAATTGCAAAATTCTGACATACGTGCCAATTTTAGACAAGAATTGGCCATCTCCCACAAATAACAAGGAAAGAGTTTAATTCATGATGGAAAACATATTCCTGATGTACCCGTGAGACACATTCATAAACCCATGAACATAGATATAGGGGATCCAAGCCTGTAAAGCAACATCCATATAGAATGAATCCAATAAGTTTCAACATATCAGGAATGAGTTGAAATACATGTTAGACATGGAATAGTAGAGCAAAAGCAATAGTGAAGTGGTTCCCTGTGTATTCTGGTTCCCAACCTGATGGTTCATTTCGTTTTGTCACAGATTTTCGAAAAGTCAACTTGTGTTCCAAAACCGACTCATATCCGTTCCCTCGGATTGATTGGCATAGATAGAGTTGGAAATGCCAATTTGTTAGCAAATTTGATTTGTTTGAAGGGGTATTGGCAGTTCCCCCATGACCGTGCCAAGAAATTTCCCTCTTTTGTCCACCGAGGCCCTATCCCAATACAAAAGAATGGCATTTGGTCTCCAAAAAATTCTGCCGCAACATTTCCGAGATTAGTGAACAGAGTAGTTTGCAACATAGAAATTGTGAAGCCTATGTTCCGATGATCCTCCTTGTGTACAGTGAAGCATGGGGAAAAGAAAAAAAAAACACATGGGACAGCTCCATCAATTTTGAGAAATTATCTCAGGCGGTTTAAACTGTGAATCTGTGAAAATAATTTTGCCATGCAAATGTCACATACTTAGGGCATGTTGTAGGACAAGGTCAATTAAGGCCAATCACTGCAAAAGTTGAATCAATTGAGAAATTCCCCACACCACAAAGCAAAGATCTCATTAGATTCTTAGGTATGGTCGGTAGTACAGAAAATACTGTCGCAATTCTAAATTGCGTGTCCGCTGACCCCTTCTGAAGAAAACTCAAAATTGTCTGGTCAGAGCAATGCCAAAAAGCGTTTGAGAATCATCTAGTTTGGATGAATGCCGGCCAGTTTTTGATTGCGCCAGACTTTCAGAACAATCAAGTTTTGCAGTTGATGGCCAGTGATGTAGGCGGTGGTGGATTTCATGCAAGCAATGAAATGTATGTTAGATCATCCTGTATGTTATTATCTAAGAAGTTTGACAAACAGCAGAAAAACTACTCACCATTGAGAAAGATGCCTTGCATTGCTACTGTCATTGCAAATTTTGAAGTGTACTAGTCCACAGTGCACCCAGTTCATTGTACACGGATCATCAATCCTTGACTTTATCACAAGATGAAAAACATAAATCATAGACTTGTCAGGTGGAGTTTAAACTCTACAAGAATACAAACAGGACATAAGACATATCAAGGAAAGATAATGTCTTTGCAGATGCCTTGTCCAGAGCGTGCCTAAATTTGGTCAGAAATTTGATATTACATTTTTTGTCATATATGCTGAAGGCAGCATGCAAAACATTATAAAGTTTAAAATTTGCACTGTGTAACTGTATTAAAAATTAACCACAAAGTGGTTAAAGGAATAAAGCCAGATTTTGGAAATTTTCATTCATTCAAATTTTCTTTTGAGGGGAGGATGTTTTTCTCCCTCAAAATTTTGATTAAACTATTCCAGTTTTATTTGAGACAAGATTTTTCTCCCGGGAAAAAGTAATTTGTTTACTATAAAGAGCGAAACGGGGATCCTAGAGTTGTTTATTGGCAGGCTGCACCTGTTTAGATTGGCACATAGGGGAAGTGGGGAATGACCCAAGATGTTAAACTTATAACTTAGAAGCTTGTTTATGCTTTAAAAGATCATAACATTGCAGAACCTAGGGATTCCCACCCACCGTATTATATGAAGTGGTGTAATTTAGTTGTGAAATCTGTATTGTGATGGTTCAAGGTCAGTTTATGCATGAGGATGATGTCATATTTTGTTAGAAAGGGAAATCTAGCTGTGTGACGATAAATAGAAGTTGTGACTGAAGGACTGCGGCGAGCAGTTGTAATCAGAGGAGCTTAACTAAGCTCTGTAGCTTATCAGTAATACGATGCTAGTTTCTCTACATTAATGAAATTGATTTTCTACCTCTAGTGCCAGGATTTAATCTTTTGGATGCCGCCGGGCTTGATAGCTAATTGTCTGCTGTCGTCTGTTAAGCCAGAGCGTCATTTGGAATCAAAAAGGGATCCGTTTGTGGTCCTATATGAGGACATAGCGACAAGACTGATGGTGGTATATACCTGGATTTTTATTATTGTGGAACATTGTCGTCGAGGGAAAGCCCCGTCTTCCTTTGAAACTGCTGGACCAATTACTTCAGGACTGAGAAGATTCCCTTGGAATATATACCTGAGGAGTTTTGTATGAACTCGTGCGCTGTCATTTTGGAGTCTTCGCTGTGAGGGACATATCATCGTTGAACTGCACGCTTCTTGTGGACATTAGTGGACATTCGAGGAAGAGAGGAAGGGGGGAGAATTGGAAAAAGTTGGTATCGAGGGGGTGTGAAGACGTGGGACGGGAAAAAGGTGAGGGGGAGAGTAAAGGGTGGGAGAGGGGGTTGAGGACGGGGAGGAGACGGGGTGGTAGAGGGGCTTAAGCTGGGAAGGGAGCGAGAGGAAAAGCGAAAGACAGGAAGGGGGAAGGGGATGGGGCAGGTGGGTGTTGAGACAATAATATACATGTAATCTTACATATTGATTGATTTTTGTAATCATGTGGACATACCAAATTCTTGAACCAATCAGTAAATCATTAAAACTTTATTATATATTAAGTTAGATCCTTTGTGCACAAGGCTCATTTTATTTGTGTTGAAAGGTATTTCTGACCTTATACGCTACGAGACGTCTAACACTATGCTTTCATGTAATACTATTTTTTTGCCACAATTTGCCACGCTGCATTTAGAGGTTTTTAATGCACCCCACTAGGCTAAAGGCCGTTTTCATGACAATTCAACTTGCCGCAGCACCGCGCTGCGATGTATGCACTATTTAAATAGTCTCTAAAAACAAAATATTCCAGCAATTGAGAGATACCGATTCGATATTCTAGAGGTATATAATTGTGCAGCTATCTGTGGAAACAATATTCCCATATCACCAGCATGTTAAAAAAGAGGAACACGGGTAACTTTAGCTTAAGAAGAATCATGGAATCTAGTTGTTTGAGGCTTTGCGGAAATTTTAATAATCTTGTTTCTAGAGGATTAAAAATAAATCCAAGGAAAAATCGTGAAACAAAGATCTGCACTTCTTTCTGGCCTTTCAGTTCTTAAAATTAAATGCAAAAATAACTCCACTTTCAGCAATGAAAAGGCACTAAAATTCATGTTGTAGGATTATAAGTAATTCTGAATACGGCTAAAATGGTATTAATGAACGTGAGGAGGTTGTAAAACTTTTATCTCAAGTATAGTGTACGTAGAAAAAAGGCGGATTTGTGAGAGTGGGAAAATCCAAAATACCGCAATTCTTTACTCGGGGGGGGGGGGGGTCAAAAGGTTACTACAATTTGTACGTGAGAAAAATGTGAACACTTTGGTGATGCGAAACTTCCCCAAGTCCTCACATAATCAGTCTCTATGCTTATGTATTACTTTGCTTCAAGAAGCATTAGAAAACGGTATTTTAAAAGCTTTTCAAAATGCCTTTTGGGGATCATACCACTGTGTTTTGTTTGAGTAAAAATTGCTAGATTTTAAACAATTTTAGGCAGATCAGAGTGAGAAAACATTATTTTGATGTCTGCATATATCCCGTACCTCCCTAGAGGAAAATTAACAACCAACCTGACCATCACCGCAAAAAAAAGGAGGTAGCGTTTTTTATCTTGGTTAGATCTAAAGAGTTATTTCCCACAACTAACCCAAGGCAGGGGTCCGCTCGTGATTTTTTGAAAGTGCAAAATGGATTTAGGTACTAAAGGGATACTATATTTCAAAATAGCTACGTTTTATGTCCTAAACCTTATAGCTGTGGCGATAGGCCACTGGTTTATGGACTTGTTAAGTATGTTACAGGAAATTATAATTGTTTTAATGGTCCATTCAATACATTACAATTAATTTTTCATGACCAATCAAAAACACATATTAAAGGACGTCATACAAATTTGAAAATAGTTCCATTGAACTCAGCGGATCAACAAACCCCCTAATAAACCTTAAAATTGACCAAATTAACCTTCTAATTTCAAATATTTTGGCCAGCTTTGATTCAATTCTGGCCCACTGTGCGGCGGCACCTTTGCTGACATGGGACTGCCCACACGTTTATGTCATGGGCCAAAACAATCGTTGAATGCAAATATTAACAAAAGAGGCTGAAAAACACACGATGACAAAGATGCAGTAAATGCAATAATATGTAAATAGAAGCATATGAAATTCATCCCTTGAATCCAAAAGGGCGACTAAACTTCACCTAAAACAATAACAAGTCCATGATGCAAAAGATGACCGCAACAACACTGATTCAAAATTCCAATGAAGGACTCAAACCGATGCGCCCATTACATCCGCCAAAAGGCATCTACAGAAAACCGGCTCATCTTCAGCGTGGAAGCGCAACCACTATTACTTCAATTGACATGGGTATGTTTAGCACCACAGCCACATTAAAAATTATGGCACTGCAACACATATGCAAACAAGCTTCATAAATGCATGGCACTTGATGTCTAAATGTTAATGGGTAAACTACTATCAGGCCATTTGAGCAAGAATTATCAGAAGCAGTCGACCGCTTGTACGCCGGAACCACTTACCACTGAAGAAGATCTCCAAACCAATTCTTCCGCAAGCATCATAAAATTTAATGTCACACCCTCTGAACCAAAGCAGCTCAAGGAAAATGGCACCCATAAAAATGTTCCAAAAACAACACTACTAACCCGTCTTGCGCCTTGCGATAACCTCATACCAAATTTCAGCTGTCCGCTAGACAAGAACATCAAACAACGGCACAAAGTTATGACTGCACGCAAAAGATAAACACTCAGCTATGAACTGCAACACCGTAAGTAATTCCCTACATTTGTGCGGTTTGGCCTTGGAATTTGAAAACGATAATCTCACGAAAAAACCAACAAATAAACGATCAATCACTAGGCCTAACTATATTATGGACTATAGATTTTTTTTAAAAAGTGCAACAGGAACACCTAGCTTGAACATACATCCAAAAGACAGTTAACACAGCCACCAAGATGACTTACTTGACTCGACTGCTAGACTTGCAAAGAATAAATAACCATACAACGGAAAAAAATTAAACAGAAAAAGCAGAAGCTGTTGGCTTTATTACTGTACATTCAACAGAAGTCGCGAATTTCTCCAAACATGTTGCGGCACATGTATCACCCCTGTTGGGCGCGCTTCGTCGTGAATGAATTGTTTACCACTGGACAAAAGACGAATACGACTAAACTTCTAGATTCTGAAATATGTACCAAGCCACTTGGCGACACCACAAACCCAATATGCCCAAGAGGAAAAGAGCCAGCGAAACGCAACAAAATTACATCCGCCATGAATTAAGAACTAAATTTGCCAACAAAAACAGACCGCACATTGGAAGCATTCCACATACCGCATTTGCCACAACAAAACTCCAACAGAAACCGGAACCCAACTCGCAAGAACTTAGCTAACATGGAATGTAATCCAAAAGAGGTATTAAGTTCTTGAGAATAAAAGACGAAGGAAATATGCAACAATACAGAGCTAAACACCCAAATAACCATATAAATAAAGGCCAAGATCATTAGATCTCTTTTACCACGTGTGACTGCCCCATGCCCTGTATTCAGGCATGTTCGAACCTGCACTGAATTACAGCCCTTGCGCAGTCAACCATGACCGCTATGCTATACTGGAATCAAAGCTGTTGATAACATATGCAGACGACTTCCCCCACTCTGAGCACCAAGTCCATTAAAGAGGTACCCCGTACTGAGATTGGCGATGACTCCCGAAAAACCCGTCCTGTATTGCCCAACCATAGAAGTGCCACGCCAACATACAAATGGTAAGCCGCTGTTCTAAACGAGACTGAGCATTTCAAACCATCGTTTAAAGAATGAATTACCACCTGACAAAACGCCCTTGCGAATCACCTTGAAAAACAATCAGACCATGGAGATGCGATCCACCCGTGTTCGTTTGCGGCAGCCAGGTCACTGCGCTCTCTCTCTGCGCACGATACTCATTGCTATTTTTTTTTCGCGCCAAACTACAATTAAGGTTCCGGGTACTCGCACATGACTACTTCTTCGTGTAACCAAAATCGTTTTGAGGTGTAAAAGCGATCAAGTAATATTTATTGGTAAAAATTCATTAGCCTCTTTTAGAATTTATCATAAAATGCTAGATTTTGGAGGCTTTTAAATCATAATAGATCTTTTCTACAGCATTTTAAGCAATTTTACCATTTTTGATTCTCTCATATTTAAGGCAAAAGAGTCAAATGGCTATCTTAAATGATTTTTTTTTTCGAATTTTTTTTGAAGAATTTAAGAAATTCAAGGTATGTTTGATATCCAACACTAGTATTTTTAAAATATTGATCAAAGATGAGCTTTATCTGTCTTTTGGTTTTTTTAAAGGTTCAATACCTTTGTTCATCAATATTTATCCAATATATGACGTTGCCACTATAAACAGAAATGCTAGCCTATCCCGAAAATTAAAACACTTGGATGAAAAAATCAATAAAATAAATCTGAGTATAACTTTTGCTTTGTTTTCTTGTGTTTCTTGACCAATCCTTGAAATCCCATTAAAACATCTCAATTGAATGCCACGTCCAACGCTATGTCCTCTGTAAGCTTCTTGTAACTGTCACTGATTGAAATAAACTGAAACTGAAAATAAAAAAATTGCCGTGCCTCCCGCCCCGCGGAGTGTCCCGAATTGCTTTGATGAACGTTTTACCATAAAGTGGCGGGCATACACCACAACCGGCACACCAATGCACCCCTTCGAACAGTGTTTTGTGCTTCATTAGTTTTGCACATCGTCAATGAGCTCGCGTGACGTGTGTTCGACCGGACATGCCTACACGCGTGCACGAGATCGCCTCATTTCATCAACACCGTCATCTTTCACGGGGCTGTTGAGCATGAACGTCCCCTATCACGAGCCTTTCATGGATTTCTTCGCCCGAAAAGTTTCCTCCCCGGTGTTTAATCACATACTATCATTTTATCCCAGACAAATAATAAAAAGTCAGCACAGAAGTTGGCTTCACTGTCTCTGAAAGGAGTCATTTTATTTGTCACTTAAATCTGACCCAATTGGTCAATTGGTCCACAACGCAGGATCACCTATGTGGGTGAACATAGCGTGTTCAAAATGTAGCGCAAATGATGGGATTTAATGAATGATGCCTAACAATTTTTTCCTTGGAGGCTTATAACCCCAAGATCTCCCTGACGCTACCTGGAAGCCAAATTGTTATAGAGCAAGAGGAGGTTTGCCGCGGACTTACAACGCACAAAATAATCACGCCACGCAAGACATTGAAGTGTACAACTCCAAAGCATGACTCCACTCGTTGTAAAACCGGCGAGCCAATGGGTGGTGAGGGTGTAAGCAAGAATATGGAAGGATGAACAAATGATTAAATGGCTGAAACCTTAATTGTTGCGCATTCATACTCTGGCTCGAGCGCTGGCCGAGCATTTCTGCAGTTGACTACCTGGAAAGCATTGTAATATATTTATTATATATAAAACATCAATTCATAATATTTTAAACATTTTACTGAATTTAAGGAAAATATAAAGATACCAACCGATTAAAAGTTTTAAACCAATTTCTTAAGCGTCACGCGCCACACTAATTATATTTATTGAAATGGCCTTTATACTAATTGACTTACAGAAATACCAAAGCTATATAGTCATACCAAACCAGTTGAACATTCAATCTTTTAAACGCACAGTTTTTTTTTTTTTTTTCCTATACCAACTATAGAAAAAGCCAAATACCAAAATAGTTGGGAGAGGTGGTGGGAAAGAAAATATGCACGATCCTTTCCCTTCAACGCCGTACAGAGAGTGACGGCACTCTTTCAAAATGGCGGCTAGCTAACCAACGCCGAGCGTGAATGGACGACAGGATTCAATAGAACCATAAACCTGCGCTGTGCTTGGTTCGATGGCCGCGACATAAACAGATGCCTAGCAGCTCAAAAATGGATGCAACCATTTATTTTGGCATGGATAATTAGTTTACTCGATGCTCCCCCCGAAATAAACTGCCAAAATCAGACTATACTATAGCATGTTTGCCGGGATGATATTATATTGTCACGCCTCACGGAATACCCAAGGCATTTAACCGGGCATTCAGGGTATGGGGAATTTCCCAACGGTAATTTGTGAACTGCTAGTGCATTTACTATGGCAGTCTCGGTCCCAGTATCATTAAAATCATCCTTAACCTTTGATAAAATAGCTTAGTATATCATGATAAATTAGAAAAAATTATTTACTTTCAAAAACTCCCCCTCCGCGGGGTTAGTGGAGTAACCCCGCTGCAAAATAGTTAATTCCAATCAACGTTCATTTAGATTTTAAATATTCGTGACCAGGCCTAGTCTTTTAGTCAAGTCTGGTGTGACGTTCGATACGCGTAAGAGCGCCGTCCTCCGTTAAGTCTTGAAACAGACTAGCACCCAAAGTTGATGCCATTTTTGAATTTGCTGTTTGCTGTTGTTGGCCTGACCTACCCCCCCCCCCCCCCCCCAGGGGCATTGAATTACCACGATTACCTGGATCCGGGCTGATATTCACACCGGGATTCATACATGTATCGTATTCCCGTATTGCCACTGCAGGAATCTATGTTTCCTTGACCAGGATTCCATACCGGTTTCTTATTTTTACGCGCCGACTTTCTCTATAGTAATTAAAATAAAAATTAAAAAAAAAAAAACGCACGTATCATCTTATTGTTTAGAAGTCTTGCCAGATCTACACATGGATCTGCATAATATGAATGCATGCGAATGATGCCCAACGCTACCTTTAAGCATAGCCAGGGTGGCATAGCCCAATGAATGAACCGCCCCACATGGCTAGCGCTCATGAGCGTAATTTAAATGGCTGGCTAGGGAGATGCACCAACTTGCAACATCCTTGCAAAAATACTGAAGTCAAGGCCTAAAACTTTTTTGAAATGCATATAGTTTCATATTCAGGAGAGTTCATGTGATTTTGTGTTTACCTTTGCATTATGTAAGAGACAAAACTCTGAACATGTTGACGAATGAGGTAAGTCAGTTTGACTAGGGCTGGCCTAGTATGTTTACTCTTTCATAATTGGCATAAGGCTTTTCTACAGTGCAACATGTGGGACCTCCCAAACCAAATGACGTTGGAATAAAACAGAAAAATGCATGAAATTTGGACTAATTAAATAAGCAAATAACAATCTTGACATAACGCCTCGCCTAGGTAGCCCCAAGGAAAAGGAAAAATAGCATGGCAATGTCAGGATTTAATTTGTTCAAATCTCGACAGACTTTATATACAGTATAAGAAAATGGTTTCTGTGTGACTGTTGCATTCTAAAATCATGCCATATCATGTAATACACCAACTAGGCCCGTAATTAACCAAGGCTAGAGTGTGCAAAGGCACATAAAAAATTCAGATTCGCGTAGCCCTCCCTGGTTCACTTTTTGGGACAAAACATTGTTTTTAAATTTTTTAATTTTCTTAAGGTTTTCAATCTGATATAATAAAAGGCCTTCAATTGTGTTATTAATTCATACAGTCACTTTCATCCCTTTATGTGATTTTAAGATCTCTACGGGGTCTATCCTTGTAAAATTAAAATAAAAAAGACCACCATTTTCTGATGCAGCTGAAAGTCGGTAATATAATATAAATTTGCAGGTTAAAGGTTGCTTGTTACGATCACTTCTGGGACCCCCTGATTTAACCGGAGTAGTATAATTTTTTTTATACAGAGGAAAGGCGGGCAATGGCCGTTAGTTTCTCATTATCATTATCGTCCTGAATTTTCAGCTTCCAAATTCCACTTCTTTGCAATGATAATATAAACAAAAAAATGTTGTTTAGTGGCTTAACATCAATATTAGCAAAATAGTGAATAGGGCCTTGCAATGTGCATTCTCGTCATTATCAAACCGCAAGTTCATTTCCACGATACATGGTGGTAAGTGTATGCGGGTGCCAGGCTCTCCTATCAAGTGGAGAACAAGATACACATAACTCGGACCACCACTTTTAAAACAGCAATGTTTGTAGCATCATTCGTAAAAAAAAAAATTAAAAACTGCCCTCCCTCCTCCCTTTCAGAGGCCACTGCTACAAGAATTACACAAAAACGAATTTTAGGGGAGTAAAGTTCCTAACATAAATTTATAATTTTCTCATGCTATACACTTTGTCATCAAGCCTCCGACTTGAATAAGCGGGGCTTTTGGGGAAATTTACCACTACCTAAAAGGCAAAAATACCCCTGCGTTCTGAAACAAAACTGGGTACATTTGTATAGCAGGGGCAATTAAAATGTTTTAAAAACACCAAAAAATTGCACATGGATCTGAAAGCCTTACTTCAAGCCCGAGATTGCTAAATGTCAAATTGTGATCTTAAATCAGGGTTGACCGGTTCAAACATGATTTTACAGGGAAGGTTGACTGCTTAAGTGCGATCAAAACTGGTTTTGTAGGGAAAGTCACTAATTTTTTGTTCACTTGTCGTAGTCTGTTGTAGTCTAGGCAGCCTGTACATTTTAGGGTTCTCCCCAGCCCGTAGGCCAAAATTCCAAAAAAAAGGCGCAAAATGTCCACTTTTTCTGATTTTTTGATAAAAGGTCCCACTGACACGAAAGTCCATTTTTGGTGATGATCTGTTCAAAAGGTAAAAAAGGATCTACATCTGTACTTGGCAGGAGCCAACTGGTTGGACGTAGACCAGAAGGCAACTGGTAGGGGCACCGAAGGCAATTGCCTTCGGTTCCTTCGGTTATTTTGCACCCTGCTTGGACCAAGGGGCATACATGTACTTTGTCCATGAGCGGTGCAAGGGGGAAGGTGCATTTTAGTGGGGTTAGGTCCACTTTACCCAAAAAGGTCCACTTTTTCAAAGTCCCGCACCCCAAAAAATAAATCCTGTGTACGGCCCTGGGTATACCATTCTGAAGGTACTGCCCAACAGTGTTCAAAACAAGAAGACTACTGGTTAAAAATCTAATTTTGTACATACGCCTAAATAAGAACAAAATCATGGAAAATTTTCCATAATGATTATGGTAACTTTTAAATTTTACATGCATAGCCCAAAATCAAAAAATAATACACATGTACATGTGGTCACAACCTGGTTTCTGGTCTGAGCATACCTAACTGGGTATGTGCTTGCATAGTCAACACCAGGTCAAAATGAAACACACAATACCTGATATCTGAAATATCATTTTAACATAACAATAATTGTAAAAATAATCAACAGGGAGTCTAATTAAAAATAGTAGTTGGTAGTTTACTAAAAAAAAAAGAAAGGACAAAAATAAATTTAAAAAAAAAAACAATCAACCCACACTGTTTACAGATAAAAATATTGTAAGTATCCATCTCCAGAAGCATTGTGTGACTGGTATTGAATTTCATTGTGTAATAAACTTTTGAAGTATCAGAAGTTGGTTAATAAGATCCCTTGGTGCCCATTTTGTTTTGAAAATGTGCAAAACAAAGTTAAACCAAACTAGACAACAAATCTAAAATTTAATCTTTCCAAAAAAAAATATTTAATAATTAAAAAGTTGATTTAAATCAGTCTGTGATTCAAATAATAATTTTCAATCAGTGAATTTAATTCAACTGATTTAAATTGTGCCAACCCTGCCAAAACATAAATAAAATAATACACAAAACATGGCAGTGTTCGATTTAGACGGGTTTTACATGCACAGATGCATGTAACTTTTGCTCTGTGCATGTAAACCTTTGTGCATGCAAATGTTTGTGTTATTAAAGGCACTATCAGTGATTTGCTAAATCAGAAAATCTAAAAAATCATCAAAAATCAGATTTTTGTATACATGTCTGTAACAAGTATAGCTATGCTAGCATGATTTTCTGCTGTGCACGTAGCTTTACAGTTGGCCAATTTCGGCTCATCATACAGTTGTGCCAAATATTACGTGTTCTAGTTCATGTTTCATTGATGTAATTTTGAAAGTCATAGTCATCATAGAAGAACAAATCTTACGTTTGTCTTTAATTTTATTGTTGGTATGTGTGCATGCCCTGGTGCAGGTAACATTGATTTTGTGCATGTGGAATTTTTGTTCTACATGCAACAGCGCATGTTACTTTGTAAATCAAGTTAAGCACTGATGAGTTGAGAACTCCTGGGCAGCAGTAAAGGTAGCACGATTCATCTTGCTTCTTCACAGTGGTGGCAACTTTTGTTTGGTCCTTTATCATTTTTCACTTCGATTTTATCATTTTCATTTTTTACTATAGGCCGCCCTGTTCGATATGAATGCAAGCGGCCTATGTAAAAGACACAATGATAAAAGCGAAGGCCAGATGCATTATAATGCATGACGAATCGTGCTACAGTAAAGGTAAGCTTTCAATGCATTACAAAAAAAGAAAGGTGAGAAAACTGCTGCAGACATACAGTAAAAACATGTGGGTTATTTTCCAGGGTAGTAGTCAGCTAGTGATTTTATTTATTTAGCCTCAGGGGTAAATTATTCAGTGTTCAGACACTGCTTTCCAAAGATGCCTAGGGATCCAGGACGACTTGGGACAGCCAGGGGTTTCCCACCCTACTCTTATCGAAACTGGCTGCAATTATACAGGTGTGATTCTCCATGTAGGGTACATGGGACCGACGGCTTAATGTCCCCTCCGAAGGACGGGGGTATTCTCATGGTTTGTTTGCCCAAATCCAAATGAACCACAGGGAGAGCGGAATTCCAGTTTTAATCAATCAATAGTTCCTATACAAATCAAATCCAGAATTTTGTACTCGAATCAAATTCCCAGCAAGTGGCATGGCCCCCCGGGACTCAAACTGGGGACCTCCTGCACCAAAGACGAATACCCTAACCGGTGGGCCACGCTCTTGCACATAGTGATGTGAGAACGTGGCCAAAATAGTGGTCAAATTTTGACACTAAAAGGGCTGATTTAAAGGATCAAAGTTGACCCTTTTCTATAGTGTGTAAGTTGACTCGGTATTATCCCGGTAAATGACCCCCAAAATGACCCCAGGTGTTTAAGGGGGCATTAGGTATTAATAATAGTAACATGACCATAAGAATCTTGACACTTCAAATATACCTATGAATAGCATCTGCTTCAAACAAGGATAATAATTATGGATGTTCAGAAAATATTGAAATTGAATTATTCATATTGACTAAACAATATTTTGTTTTAGGAAAGAAAACATTATTTGTCGTAATAATATGGTTAAGTTATTAGAAAGCGATATTATGTCAAAACTCAAGTGATTCGTCAAACTGCATAGAACCCTCCTGGGGAGCAATATATTTTTTCCGTAGTTAACTTGTAGTTATAACTTGTTAAAGGGGCATTTCGTGATCCACAACCTCGTCCCCCCGACTTACCTAAAAAAAGTTGAGATTTTTATATCATCTGAAACTTTAGCCTTAGTAATCCACGTGTACCTAATCTTACCTGTAAATTTGGTCATACCTGTAAAAAATTCGCATTTTTGTATTTCACAGTGGCCTATGGAACCGTGGGAAACAAGCAATTGCTCATAACACAAAACCGCAAGATTGGGATCAACTCAAATTTAGTGAATAAGTTTTTCTCAAGGATATCTAGTGAACAATGAATAAAACAGAAGGTGCTGAAATCACAAAAATGCACCTTAACTTGTGAAATTACACAAGATAGCGTCTACTTTAACAAAATTCGAAACAAATTAATTTCTCAAATTTGAGCAGAGTGGCGGTTCGAACCTGCGACAAGCAGAGATTAAGAAACATTCTTAACCACTAGACTAGCTAGGGATTTGTTGACGATTTTGGAATATTAATTCAAAATCTTCATGGAATAAAGGCAGACTCAAGTACTAGTATACAACACATGTAACAATAGAAACGATCAATATCATGAACTGTGGCTATTAAAGATGATGTTGTAATACATGCAAGTTAACTACGGAAAGAAATTCCTGGTGGAGAGCGTCCCCCGTTGACAAAAATCTGAACATGCCTAAATAATGAGTGAATTTAGCAGCCTGCCATTGTGCCAATGCATGCATGCTTCAATTACTCGATGTTACCGAAATTTATACCATCTGATAAAGGCATTGAAATATCTTTATTTAACGAACAGATAGCTCCAATATGAAAATGGATTTCAAGAAATCATGTGTCCTGGTGCAGGTATTTATATATGCGAACGTAAGAATTCTTCAAAAAGTTGTACAAAACTTGCCTAGACTCGCGAGTTATCAAGGGGTTCCTTACTTCGCTGCTGTGAATCATACGATCACTGACGATGCATGCGGCACGGGTGACCAAACATGCATCGACAATATTTTTTAAAAAACTTTGATGAACTACGATAAAACGAAATATGTTTTAAGATCGCTTTATGGTGTATTATTTTAATGTGATATCAGTTTTTCTAAAATTTATGAATTGGGTGTTTTTGATGGATGTTTTGTTTTCGAGTTTGTACGCCCATGGACGCTGCCATTTTGATAGCACTCTATTGACGGATGATGGCGTATGCAGTCGAGTGAGCGGCTGAAAAGCGACTGGCAACCCTAGTTGCCGTCTGAGGGGAATTTGAACACGGTGGACCACGTCTGCATCACAAAAGCCTACCCCACGTAGGGGATGATCCCCCTCCAACAATGTGACATGGGCCCCACGTGGGTCATTTGTGGGCTATTCCTGGGCCCCTCATTGGTTTCCCACCTGGGGCCCACTTGTTTTTGTCGTCGTGATTCAAATGGTCCTAAGTGGGCAAGCTGAACTGGATGCATGTTAACGGCTAATTATATGCGTTAAGTAGAAAAAAAAAAAGTTCTAGTACTTTGATCATTTTTTTAAATTCCAATTATTCATTAGGCCACTTGCATCCATACTAACATGGTTACACATTGTATGACTTACCTGGTTGGATTCGAAACCGGGACCTCATGATTTTAATCTAATCTCTATCCATTCCTGACCTTTACTTACTGACAAATTGGGGTATCAAAATTAGATTTTTAAAGGATTGTTGAGTTAAATGATTAAACTTGTACGTTTATGGCCTTCTATCGACATGTATAGTTTAGTTGACCAGTAAATAAGTTAATAAATTATTTGATACAAAAGAATTAAAATAAAACATTTTACCCACACTTGGGGCTCAAAAAGGGCAGCCCTGGAAATGCCCATCCTTGCATATTTAAGTATATACTCAGCCGGCCAATTGAAACCTACGATGCCCATTTAGGAAACACACGTTTTAAAGCCCAATTAAGAAACCCATAATTGACTCATTGAAAACCTACAATGGCTCCATTTGGGAAACCCACTTTAAGCCCAAAGAAGCCTTCAAGTTACCCATTTGAAACAACTACACATGTCCCATTTAGAAAAGCCCATGTATTCCCATGCCGACGTGCCCATGTAACCCCGTGAAAAACCAAGGGCCCCCCCTGACCATTAACTTGGGTTAAACCAATGATGGTAGCCCAGATTAATCCAACATGGGACCATCACAAGTAAGCCCAATAATCACCCATAATGGTTGCCTACATGGGGCCCCTCATAAAAGCCCACATGATACCCATGTCCACCATGTCCCATAAAACCACTGGGGCCCCATGAGCCATAACCCTCATGGGTTTTTTACCCATTTACACCACATGGGCCCCCATTAGGAAGAGCCCACATAAAACCCTGCCCACTATAGCCCAGCTTACCCACACGAAACCCACATGGGCCCCAGCGCGGCATGTTGGAGTGCCCGCTTCTGAAATTTAGACAGCAGCAGAAAAGGACCTCAAACTTACATACAATGTATAACATCCAATCCAGATTAAGAGTGAAATCATTACAAAATGGTACATCAGCTAACCAATCGCATAAGAATCACCACTAACCATAAGATATTAAAAAAAAACACCCGTAGTAAGCCCGACATCAACACAGAATGACCACACTATCACATCCAACAAAGCTTTGATTTTATGTTTTAATGCTGTAAAATCGGATTTATGTGTAAACTTGGTTAAAATTGAATGCTGATAAAAAATAACCAACAATGTATTGCATGTATACCTTACTCCTCTATTTAAATGTTGCCATCAAACTTTACAGTATCACTACATGTAGAAGTTTTATACCTAGATAAAATCATTTGACCCGCCCCATATCATGCCGGATAAGGCTACGATCCCCCACTACCTCACCATACATAATTTTTAACCTCACAATCATTGACACACTCAACGAGGGCTACACACGGATACAAAGGAGTAAACCTAACGGCAGATGAATAAAATAATGAAATTTTAGGTTTTTTCTTTTTTTAAATTTTAAAGAAACAATTGGACGCCCTATAGTAAAATGTTGAGGACAAAATCTGAGTTGGAAACAGGAGACTCGTATGAAAAACAGAGAAAAACAATTTGAGGCAATAGGAACAACCATTTGGCCTACTATATGAAATATTACCACTACTAGTACACTTGAAAGAATTAAAGCTGGGGATAGTTAAAATTATTGTAAACACACTCAGATTACCTGCAAATGCCACAGCGATCACAATATGGACACAAGATGAGAGACTCTGTTGATGTATGACGTTGAAAAGAAAGCTGTTGATGATTCATCAAAGACTTAAGTAAAAAGACCAAATCGGATTACCAGACCAGGATCCATGCTGATGCTGCTAATTTGTAAATGAAAAACACCCAAGCCCCAACCAATGATGTTGACTGAGTTCACGCTGACTTTGTCAATCTTGATGAACCAAATAATAGACCGTCAGCCCGAAGGTTTTGGTTAGACGAATGAGGTACCAATAGCTGAATACGGGAAAATTCAGAGAAAAATATAACTTTTGAAAAATATGAAAGTCTGCCGGAGACCCGTTGTTGAGTGGCCCCAGGAGAGGGGTAAAGGTACTATGGGGGTCAAATATTTGAACTGCTCTAATCTACTGAAATATAGCTCAAATTATTCCTTA
Source organism: Ophioderma brevispina (assembly GCA_023653785.1). NCBI lineage: Eukaryota > Metazoa > Echinodermata > Ophiuroidea > Amphilepidida > Ophiodermatidae > Ophioderma > Ophioderma brevispina. The sequence goes on from JAMKCH010008282.1 coordinate 42,151, forward strand.
GGTATACCATGAGTGAAAGTTCATTGGGTGCACATGTGGTGGTGCTTCCTTTCCCAAGAATTTGGGACAAAGCTAAAGGCATTTTGTTTATTCAAGAAATGATGGTCACAATTGTAATACAACGATTTCTTTGTAAAAAATATTACAAACATATGTAATGATACTGATTCAAAATATGCTTTTGGATTTTGCATAGGATTGGTTCCCTTCATAGCGAGGGGTATAATGTCCCCGTCCCCATAGAGTCCTACAGGATTTTTTACCCCTTCCATTATAACAAACGGAGAAATACCGAAGTGCAAAATCATTTCATATTTGGATGCAGTATCATTAAACATTATAAAAAAAATATTTTTACAAATAAAAACCCTCTGGGTATTGCAACGGGTGACCTTTCTTGAATAAACAATGACTTTAAGGTCCTATTTTCCAAATATCTATGGAAGGAAGCCGCCACCGTCGTGACCCAATTGACGTGTTTACTCCTGGTAACCTAATGAATAAATTGAGCTATATTCAGTAATTTAGAGGCAGTTCAAATATTTGGACCTCCATAGTAACTTTACCCCTCTCCTGGGCACCCCGCAACAACGGGTCCCCGGCAGACTTTCATATTTGCAAAAGTCTTATATTTTTCTGAATTTTCCCGTTTTCAGATGTTGGTATCTGCTTTCGTCAACCAAACACTTCTGGGCTGATGCTCTCATAACCCAGTTTGATACCTTTTTGATTCAACGCACAAGCTGCTGCACATATTGATCAGGTAATTGTTATTGAGCCTCATTATAAAAGACCCACGCCGTTTGCATTGAAAAGCTGATCGCAAGAACTAGACATAGTCACTTGCCTGAAAACGAGTATCTAACTGCACCGCCACCACCTCGGACGACCGACTACCACAGAACAGCAAAGCGTGAGTTAAACTCCACACAAACTAATGAACCTTTGTGTGTTCATACTCTATAACACGTATATCCCATCTCCGAATGATACACACACAAACTTAGTTATGTCCCTGTATGTAACACACTCAAGGACGACGAGACAAAATAATGCGAAGGTCTATAATTGAGAGCTCCAGAGCAATCGTATTTCTCGAGGATAATTCCATCGAAACAAATTCAGAATTTCCCGTACGCCGTTAATGGATTTTGAAGACCAAGAAAAAAACGGATGTTACTGAATGCTGACTGACTATGAATGACATAAAATGGCGAATGATGGCGCGAAAACCACACACTGCGGGAAAGATTACCGCGCAGCCCATTGGCCTATCTTGCCAAAATTACACGAGCGTAGACCAATAAAAGGACCAAGATAAACAAACGAGAATGACCACTGACACACTCAGCTATGCCAGACCATTTCTGCGGTAGGGGTAATGGGGTTTTCTTCGGGGCGCTATAAAAATGAATTATATTTTCCCTTTAAAATATGTATTATTCAGTCAAATAATATCTTAAATAAATTGTATCATGAGGTATGTATTGGATGAATGAAAATGCTAATAAACTAATTTGAATTTAATTGAAACTTTAGAGTTCAGTCGGAGGCGTAATTTTTCCTCGTCAACCTGTGTATCTCATGGTTTTTTGTTTCACATTAAAGGGGCACCACCCGATCCTTAGTAAGCCAGTGGCGTCCTAGAGGGGAGTGATACCCCAATGGAGAGGTGTTGTCGGCAAAGTAGACTTGCCAGCAAATTGATGTAGTATTACTTATGATGGCTAATAGTACTTAAAGGCCGACTCAGAGATTTCTGGAGGGCGCCCTCAATTTCCCCAAAAAAATCGTGGTTTTTTTGAGTACCTAATGCTTGGTCCATATACTAACACTGTGTGAAATAGCAAGCTTTAAATCGAATTCATTCATATAGAAAATCACAACTTTGTTATAAAATTCCGATCCGGCCTTTTTGGGTACACCGTATCCTATGGGAGTAATACTCACATAAATGGTTACTGCATTCAAAACGAAAAATCCAGATTCATCTCAATTTTCGGAATGGGCATTTTAGGTTACTATCTTTAGTTCTAGTTGAAAATTTTCATTATTACCACAAAAATACCTAATATTCGAAAATCTCGAGTCAGGGGGACTTAATATATGCAAGATAAAATGAACAACTTGATAATGAAATCCACTCGTCAAATTTTTGATCCGACGATAAAACATAGTGTTGCCGGCAAAACTGTCCATTTCCGGACACAATTTTCTCAAAAAATTTCTCGCTTGCTGCGCTCGACGTGTATACCCGTATTTATCCGGCAAACGCAGCGAGCCGGATTTTTTTTAATTGTGTCGGCAAATGGGCAGTTTTGTTGGCAACACTCCCCCTCCCCCATTGAAAATGGTCTGGGAACGGTCCTGTCCTCGGTCTTGCCCCACCTTTCATACAATCGAACCTGCGATTTTGGTATAATTAGAAACCTCGTATTTTCTCATCTCATCTGCAAAATATTTGATTGACATTCCCGTTTTGAAGTCCAAGCTAAAATATGGTTTGTTTACGGTAACCGGTACAGTACTTTATGGGACACGGTAATGCATACAATTACCGCTAAATAATATGTCGGATTCAAATGAAATTTGTAATTAAATGGCCTTTTCCACGAAACAAAGAAAATATGTTACAACCGGGTGGTGTACCTTTAATAAACGAATCCCTAATTTGTCTTCTTTGTACACGTACAGAGTGTCCCGAAATAAATGCAATCCTCTAAGTTGTTGCTATTATTTCAAAATTGTTTTTAAAATTTTGAAATTTCGCATTATATTCATAAAGCCTAAACTTTATCCACATACTGTTCAAATTTCATCTGATTTGCTTTAGTTTTCTTCTCATGTCTTTTTCTTTATCCTTATGTCTTGATCTTGGTTCATTTTACTCAGTATAACCTTGTAAACTAAATATTAAGATTTAAAGATAACCTATCTTGACAAATAAGGGAAAAGTCCTCTTTTGACAATGACATCTTTCATAGCATTTGATGTAACTCAAGTTTGATTTTCAGTGGTTACTTTTTGTTTGTTGTTTTTGTTGTTTTCAATCGAAATGCTCCATACCAGAACTAGGAAGTCGTCAACCCCCATTAATGCTATTTCCAATCATTATGCAATTTACAATATTCACTCGGATTTGACGGACACACCAGAGATAAAACAGTTAAGTTTGGCCATGTTGCTAGGTTACTATTCTAAATATGAGTGTACACTGTTAATAATGTTCCTAATTTTACCAGACTTTACCTTTCAAATTACGGTAAACCCCAATTATTCAATAATCTTCACGCTTTATTACCTATACCTAACATAAAATTACAATATGGAAGCAGAAATATGTAAATAAACAGTGGCTAAAAATAATACTACACATTTTGAAAAAAGTAGTATTTATACGCTGACTGTTATTATATTTTCCGTAATATTACGTTCTTTTGTAACTTGTTTTTAATGTAAGAATACGAACTATAAAAAATTGTTTTTACCTATAAAATGTGTTAAATAACGTCGTAAGTAACGTCATTAAAAAAATGCAAAATCCTATTTTCCCTATCATTTTTAAAAATAGTTTTAAAAATTCTTTTCCTCCTTTTTGTATTATATTTAGTTTATTTTGAAAAAAGTAGTACACACACATTATATAATTTAATTTTAGCATCTGCTATCAGTAAAGTCATGTAGTGTAGTGGATAAGGTTTAGGACTTGTAATCTTAAGGCCCTGGTTCGAATCTATGTAAGGTACATGTATTAAGTTTATTCATATGATGATTAAATAATTTGTGACATTAGAATGTGTACGTTACCATATAAAACAAAGTGTATAAACTGGTTTAAATCTTTATTTCTTGACGTTTTCCCTTTGTTTATTGCCTTTTTTTCTCAAAATTATTTGCCTGAAATACAACTTTTTTACAACCACGTGGTAACATAAATACAACGTTTGTATGATGCCATAGCTACAACGTGAAAATTTGGTCAGAGGATTGTAATAACGTTTTAATTCTTATATTGTTTAAACAAGTCAAAAACCAACAATAACGTTGAAACTGAGATTTTACGCCGTTATTTTACGTTCCCTGCAATGGTTTCGTATTTTTACGGCTCCAGTTATTTTACGTTCTGCATGTAGTGAGTCCCAGCTGCCAGTCAAATGCCTGTTTTTTTACAGGTTTATTTTTAACAGTGTAGGAAAACACTGTATGGCTTACGTGTACACGATAAAAGACCATAGATAAAACAACATCGACAACCATTGTAGTAATTTATTTGAAAAAACAACAGACAGGTTTGTACCGGGTGATTTTAGTATTTGAAAAGACTTTAAATTCAACTTCCCAAGGTGGTGCACCTACTTCAAACATTCTTAGGTAAACTTGGAATGGGGTAATTTGAGGTGAGGTTGCATAATAGCCTTTGTTTTCAAAAACCAGTAAACCGTATCAGACAAAATGGATAGGATATACGAAAATACATGTTTATTGCCATTTAGAATCGGTTAGAAAGTTTGAATAATTCTCAGTAATTTTTAAATTATAGCACTGCTATAAGGAATGCCTTTAGTTTGGGACACGCTGTATTACATCGAAGATGCAGTTACAAAAAAGTCCTGGCGAATATTCCACGGACGACTTGTCCTTACTGAAGAAAACCAACTCCTTGTGACTCCCGCATCTCGGAGGTCGACTAATATAAAGTCCAAAAAGGTGCTGTAGCTTGATATCCTTGGATAAGGCCACGAAATACAAAACCGAAGACGGCTACACAATCAGACGACAACTTATTTGACGCTGAGACTAGAAGACCTTTAATGTCCCAATATGAAGACAGTGTGTACTATAACTGTAATACTGTCACTGTCACTATTAAGAGATGCCTCTCATCAACTTAGAGAGCAATCATGTTATATACCCCGCCCCCACCCGTTTCCTTTTTTCAGGTGCTTACTATAGCCTATTACACAATTCCAGAGGTTCTAACCATAGTAACATTGCCTATGAGTCAATGTGCTACCATAGCACATTACATCACAAGTTTCGAGTTTTTTTTTTTTTCTACAACTTTCACGTTACTCAATGGCTCTATGTATTGGATCTATAGACGTATGCACTTCCCCTGGCCTGTACCTGCAATAGTTCGCATCTATAGTTCAGTGATCACATGTTCTAGTACAATTCTAAAAACACAAAAAGTCTAGCTTTGTTTCGACTAATTAACTGTTTTTTATGCTGTTTTCTGCTATGCTTAATAGGAAAATATTTTGGGACCCTTTTTTGAAACTCATAATTGACAGAGTAATTTTTACAGCGACTCTCATACCGGGTGCTCAAAGGATTCGAGTGAATATCCATACCACCCAAATAATTTCATTTTAACCCGGTCCATTTTAGCGGCAAGTTTGATCTTCGTAAATTTCAGACTATATCGCTTTGTTTAGAACATGAAAATGCTGTTTCACTCTACCATAATTTCAAGACCTATACCCCAGCCGGAGGTGGGTGAGTTGTGTATAATTTCCGCAAATCCATCAATTAACTTTCACTAATCATGAAACAAAGAAATGTTTAAAAATGCTACCACAAGACCCAATTGGGAAGAAATTGGACCACTTTTTTCTTGAATCTATCTATAAACGGTTGAGCCGAGATTGCTGTTCACATGTAGCGCCAAATGTTCATGTTTGTCATTAAGATGGGGATGTCAGATGGATCCTGCTGGATGTCTCGAGCAATCACATCAATGTTGTGTAACGGGGCGGCGACCCCTTTTTATCATGGTAACTTACAACATTGATGTCTGAGGACATATACTTGATCAACAAATGATCAATCGCAAGATGACATGTCAGGCAAATAGTGCACGGTGTTGGGGAACACAGAGATGAAAATTGGAGGGGATAACCTCCATATATTGTGCTTTGTCTTGTGCTACGCCAGGATATGTTTTGTATCGCTAAGAAGCTTGGTTGTAGGTGCCATCAAGTCTATCCTGGAGCTCTTTCTTCATGGTCTCAGATCTCAGCTCCATATAACAGGATCTCTCTACACAGGCTCTAAAAAACTTCAGCTTGGTTGAATTGGGGATACCAGATTGCCATAGGCCTATGCCCCTATGCCCCTATTACCGGACTGCGCCCAAGTTGTTGTACACTTATACGCTTCGGAATTGGTTCTATTTTCAATAACACATGGTTTTCATGGTTTTCATGCTACTTTTTCCCCGAAGCAGACAGTTGTGTTGATGTTATCATATAGAGCCGGCCCATGGCCTTGTAAATTGATGTTTATTTTTTGAATGTTGATTATAATTATTTAGGCCCCTATCCAAATAACGAGTTCAAGATCAGAGGCGGACGGCGAGGGATAGCGCATATGCCAAGGGCTGATGCCAGGCATGAAAGTTTCACGAGGCAAAATGTCTACCGGGATAGGTTCATTGAAACATTTCTGGGAGCAGTATATAGAGAAAATCTACTTTTGACAAAATATCAGAAAATGGGCGACCCTCATGTTTTTAAAATGGACTACTTTTGTTTTTAAAAATTCTTTTTATTTTTTTTATTCTTTTTCCATTTTTTCTGAAAATAAAACGATGCACAAAACAACAGGAGTTCACTTTGAATCGTTCTTAAAAGTATCGTATTATTTTTAATATAGAAGTAAAATTCAGAGTGTTTGCACCAGAATAGCTAAGCGAAAATGTACATGGGCTACTAATTAAGGAAAAAGTTTTGTTCAAATCGCAAAACGTGAAAAAATAACAGGTAATTCTATTCCAAACTAGAAGCGAGGGTTTTTACTTAATGCCAAAGTATACGGCAAACGGCTTTCCTGCTGGTTATTGCCCAATTTACCAAAATCTACGGTTTTCCAAATAGTACTTCATGCAGATTTCACATGATACCCATAATACAACTGTGGAATAAAATTTGGCTTTGGGAGGATATTTAAATATTTTTAAAGCATGTCCCTGGACCTTTACACCTCAAAAGGTTGTCACACGACCTGTATGTCCTTCTACGGTATGATTTTTATTCAACTCCGTCACAAACTGATACATGTACCAAGTACTTTATTTTCAAATGATTGATATGAGTGATGAGGAGTAGAAAACGCAGGACATCGATGTAAATTGTGCCTAAATAGCGGCACATTTATTTACAGTTACAATAAATAGCTGAAATCTGAATTTCTTCTGAAACTCATTTCCTCGCTGAAAGACGTTCATCGTTCAGTTTAATGTGGAATCCGTGACCAGAGCGCAAAACAGATTACTTGATTCAAACGGCTGTAGCTTGGTATATAACTAACCGATGTGAATGATCTTTGAAGCCAAATTAAAGTTAATGACACTAAGCGTAAGATGATACCAACTTGTTACATATGTTATTATGTGTTACTTAAAAAAATCAAAATGGCGGACCCAATCAGGGTCAATTTCTGTGTTAACTCACCCTGTATATTCATGCATGATGTCGGATTCCACGAAAATCGGTTTTGTGCGAGTCTACCAAAGAGTGTGGTAGCCAAAGAATTTGTATGTGTGTGGAGTGTATGACGTTGTAAATGGTTAGGGCCGTCTCTTTACCCAGGACGGGTTTCCCACATTGGTGAGACGTGATAAGCCATGCCAAATATGAAGATCAAGGTGATGAATTTGCAAGGGATAACATTTCACGTTTATTTAAGCTAAATCTATGCCTCCCCCAGCGGGGAGACCGGGCTCTAACAGGCCTGGGTCCAGGCACAAGTCGCCCTCAGTTCTACCCCTGGGCACACCTCTCAATAGTGGAAGTACCGGACAAAAGAGAAGTAGGCTTTACAAGGAGTGTCGGGTGGTGAACAATACCACAAACCGAAAATCGGTGAAATATATTGTACAGACCCCACGAAAAAATATGACATATAAATTGACTCACACTTTGGCAGGCTAAACAACGCATTGAACGTTAAAAATAACACATTTTAAATAAAATTAATAAATATTAATCAAGTAAAAGTGGGGTACGAGGATCACACCTCATGAAAGTGGGAACATTATAACACAGCAAGATTCCTTACTCACGGTGTAAACACAGAGCTTAGGCTATCCCTGTTGTACGGCTTAGCTTACTCCAAACCCGGGTTCCACCCTCCGTGAGCATTATTGGAAGCAGCAGTTACTACCAACCAAAGTACTTTCAAAGGAAAAAAGCCAATGGGTGGATAGCAGCTATGTTTTTGACTTGCAGTGCCCCAACCTATAGTGTACTCTGCAGTTGCCGCTAGGTGATGATAGGTACCCATATAAGCCACCAGTAGTGGCTTTACCCTCTGCAAGCTACTGCCTTATCTGTGTTTACAGACCTTGTAACTGTGTTCTCTAGGAAAGATAACTACGGGTACTATCAGCTAAGGACCAACTGGTAACAGGTCTGTGAACTTCAGGTCTCATTCATCCTCCGCAATAGCCCCGGATGTCATAGACCCCTGTACTAACTTTTCTCCCTCGACGAGGGAGAAACTTTTGCTCGCATCTGGCTTCCAAAAAATGAATGGCCTATTTTCCAGCCAATGATATTGACAATTGATGAGAGTCATCAATACATTTTTAAAAATTGGGGCGTGGCAGATCGTGTGCACCTTTTGACAGTAAAGGTCTAACCCCTCTGAGACAGGTGATACGAACCGAAATAGATTAAAAAGGTTGTTTGCGTCATGATATTTAAGCGCGAAGCGCTATATAGGCCCGTAGCCAACATCGACGATCACGACGCACTGGTTGCGCACCGAGGCCTCCCTATAATACCAGCTGTATTAGCTGGAGTAAACATTTCCTCCAATAAATATTCATGAGCTGAAGCGCGACATGCCCTTAAGCATTGAACGCGTGCCAGCTGCGAGATGCGATTGCTCTCTTCGCGCTACTAAACACGCACAGAGTGTGATATTAGCCCATTTGCAAATGATGGTGATTGTATGTTAGTTTCTAGGGGTAGACCTACTGGGCATGTTGGCTTGAATTAGCCTATGATTCTGATGATATTTCCATGCAACTTTTAAAAATACATTTTTATATTTACTTTTAAATTTTGTTGTGGAAAGAATGTATAATATCGTAGCATTCTAAGGTATTTTTATGGACATTTACTTGTATGGGTTTGTAAAAACAAAAGTTGGCCCACATGGCCACCGATGTTATTTTTATTAAAAATTTGCCAAATCTCTTTCATATAGCCTACGTCGTCCGTCGTCCCTCGTCCGTCCGGCTTGAAGGTGTGGAACATAAAAGAATATTATGATATTAGTTGTTAGTTTTTTGCTACCCCTAACAAATTAAGCAAACTGATAGAGATTTCAATATTAAGGATTTGAAGACACAATTGCAGTCAGCCAGGTGGATACGCAATATTTACTTATTACTTACAGAGTTAGGTTTAGGGGGTGTTGAATGAAATTGTGTCCGCAAATGAAATTTTGCCGGCAACTATAATTTAAACGTCGGTTCAAAAATCTGGGGGGGGGGAGCTCAAACAATATAATTTCAAAACTTGTTAGGATTCTGCATGTTTAAAGTGTTGCAGCGCGGCGATAATGCGAGAGAATCGAAAAAAAAAAATGTGGCAATGCGTGATTTTAATCTAAAATCAGGGATATAAGTGTGTACAATTCTAAATGGGTAAAATGTAAGAAAGAAAAACACTAAAACACCAAAACGTATTTGAGGAAATTGCCATACCGTCTCCCGCAAAATAGGACATACAACGACGGCGTCTCAAAAATCGGCACTAAACTGCGATTGTGGTTACACCAGTACAGGAATAAACAAAGATCAAGGTTTGTGTTGAGGGTCAAGCTGTGTTGATCATGGTGCACACTATCACGCTGAAAATCCGTGATATTCACCGGGGAAAGGCTTTTTTTTTAATCTCAGTCGGAATTTTGATACGCACGCGTATGAGAAATTACAGAACAGATAAACCGTTCTGCCTGGTCTTTAATGACACGGATTCAAGCCAACCAGTGTTAGGTATGTTTGCATAGCCATGTCCGTAACAAAAATATAAAAATATGAATTTGATGATTTTGTCGATGTTTCGGATTAGCAAATCGCTGCTGTAAGTTTCATAGGCCACTACTTCGGGGCCGCGCATGGCCATACCTGACAAAGTTGAGTGTCTACCCCCTTCAAACTTAATCAAAAAACCTTGGTTATAAAATTTAAAATATGAACGGTGATGCCTCAGAAAAGAAAAATCCTACTTTTGGCAATTAGGTATGCCTTAAAAATTCATTAGCAAAAAGTCACGGCATTGAGTTAAAAGACAACAAATCACTGTAGTTCGTACAATCCATGCATCCGTATCGTGATTTTGTTCATGCGTGAATTAATAATGTATACACGCTTTAGTAACCCGCGTATTTTCAAAATTTACAAAGCACGACGAGATTGCCCCCGGTTGCGTAAGATTAAGCGTATCGCGGGACCCTTAACAATACACAACACGAGGTCGGAAAATGACCAAGATGAAAAGGTCGTGCTTCACTGCGTGCTCAAAGCGCAGTACGGGCCTATAGCGCTTCGCGCTTATAGGATTTCTGTGGTTTGGTTATCAAGGATTTGGGTTTGATTAAGCTTTTAAAAATTTACAATTATAAAATTTAAAATATAACTTTACATATAAACGTTAATTGTTAAATAACGGGGTATGTAAACTAATATTATTTGTACGGATTTAAGAAAAGGAAAGGGTCGTGCTATGATATACAACACATAGAAGCACGGGGAGGGGGAGGAAGGGGAGGAAGGGAATCAATGATTGGATTTGTGATGTATTGTGCCAACTGCGGGGCAAGTCATGGAAGGGAGGGGGGGACAGGGGCAAACTGCAAAAATTGGGTTGTTTAAAATGTTAACACCAAGTCGGTTTGTTCAAGCTTCTCCGTGTTAGTTTCTGTTGTTGTGAAATTTAGTATTTTTCCAACACCGCTCGGGGTTGCTGGCACAATTGTAATTATGTATATTTTGGTTGATCTGCTTATGAACGTGAGAGGTAAGCGTTGCCATAGAAGCAAACAACAACAAAATCAAAGTTTTCTACTAAATGTAGATGATACAAATAAAAAACGTTAAACACCAAAGTTTCGTGAATTAACACCCGAGGTCATGTCCCGTTTCTAGGAGGGTCTTAAATTACCCCAGTGGTATCAATTTGGCTACGGCGGTGTTTAAAAACTAATTAGCAACGAGTGGTGTAAATTAACACAAAACAGTGTCATATCATACATGTTGTACCACCCAACATGGGGTTAATATCACGCTAACATGGTGTTAATTTCACATCCCCTGGTGGTACAACGAAACACCAGTGGGTGCAGTCCCCTGTTGATTCCAGTCCCCTATTAATGTTAAAATTAACGCCCAGTGGTATTAAAGTTAACACCCCCGTTTTGCAGTGAAGGTGAACTTTTGGGAAAAAACATCCATTTTAGAGACTTTACTTATTTTTGGACCAAATCATATTTTTTATGCCAGATTTTGTGATTTTTGGCCCCAATCAATGATTTTTGCCAAAAATCGTCATTTTTCTTCTGGCGGGGGGGGGGGGGGGGGGGGTGTCTCCCTGCGCTGTCATAGTGAACGGCTTTTGCCTACTCCACCTGCATATATTTAACTTCAAGCAGATGCATCATAAAATAAACGGAAACACAAAACTGTTGTTTTCTTTCGAAAAAAACGACCGTTTTCAGAGGGAAAGTTAAAAACAATATATTGGTAATTGTGGTTAAATGTTTAGTTGTATATCACCATTTATTTATTTTTAAAAACATTTGGTTGCGAATTCCACCATAAATCCGTAAACGTTTATTTCTTTAGTTTTACTATAAAAATTATTCTTTATAGAAGAAAAAACAACCTCGGAAAGAAAATGTTTTCATTTTAATTCGAAATCGATCTCTCTTCTTAATGTTGAAACCTGGCTGTTTTCATCTCGAAATCTGAGTTTGGGGGATCAATAATCTCAATTTTCAAGCAGATTTACCATTTGTCGCTCGAAAAAAGTGGTGTTTCGTTTCGATGATTTTTTCCGATTTAATTTCTCTAACTAGTTTCTTTGACCATTATGTATACTGTGTTTTCTCATGGTAAGTGGGGGGGGGGGGGGGGGCAAAAAATCAAAAAATAAGCAAGTTACTTCAGATCATACAAACTAAGCACACCGTGATTTTTTGGGGGTAGTTTTTTATGATAATACACAATAAGTCAGAGGCGGGGGTCGTAATTTAAATTTTGTTGCGGTCACTTCGAAATCCAAGATGGCGGCCAAATGGTGCCGTTTTGGTCTAAGACAGTATTTTGAGGGGTCTGGTAATGTCATATGTGAGCCTCCAATTACCGTGTTTCTGGTGTCATATTGAAGATAATTTAATGATCTAATGATGTTACAACTTTGGGGATTTCATTGTTATCTACACACTATTTGGAGCCAAAAAGGCATATTTTTTGCCATTTTTTTCAAAAAAATGATTTGCGGACACTGAAATACGTTCTCCCCAATATATCAAACATATTTTCATAATTGGATCAAGACTTATCAGGAATTTGCCCACATCCTAATATGATTCTGTGTCAAAAGCACAGGATCATAGCCGTCTAACTTAAAAGTTATAGTGTCTAAGAATGAAGGGGTCGTCATCACCAAAAAAACGCCATTTTGCACATTTCTCTAAACACATGAACAACCGGGGTGTGTCCAATACCAAGTTAAAATGGCCATATGACAATTTCTGATCACCTAACTATAATAAATGTTGCATTCAGTTGTTGCAATGGCCTTGCTGATTCAATTTTTTGCGGTAAACCTCTAAATCCAAGGGGATGGCGGCCAGAATGGCCGCTGCTTTGACAAAGACAATGGTTTTTAAGGATAACGGGTTGAAGAAAAGGCCTCCAATCAGCCATGTGATTGGGTTCATTTTAAACCAAATAAAAATTTTCTACAGGATTATACAGCTTGATGGGCTACGGTGGTTATACATTAGAATTATGCAGCAAAAATGTGAGTTTTTGACCGTTTTTTAACAAAAAGAGATCAAGAAAGGAGAGACATTTTCTACATCAATGTTGGAAAATTCTTATTAGAGTAATATTACTTTGTAGGGACTTTGTCCCTATAAAAATTGCACACGTGAAGCGGCCAGTTTTTACAACATATTCTGTTTAAAAGTTATATGCCAAAGTAAAATGTTGTCAAAAACTCACAAAAAACACAGTTTTTAGATGATAATATATATAACTTGTAAGGCTTTAAATGATCAAAGTACCTTGTACTCATTATTGGACAATGTGCTCATATAAATGTTAAGGTTTTGTACTGATCTAGAAGTACATACTAGCATCCAAAATGGCACCCAGGAAACCAAAATGACTGCTGGGGTTTTCACTTAAAACTTTATTACTATGAATAGAAACCTCTTACTTAACAAATGCTTGTAGCATGCTTAACTGCTACTAAGTGACTCATTTCAATAGCATTTGCCAAAAAGTGTGATGTGATAAAACTATATTTTGAAGTTTGCTACAATTATGCCCTATACTTAGGCAATCCATACGGATGTTGAAAGGCAGATTCATTTGTCTTTTAACTCAGTTCTATATTGTTCTTCCCAAGTAGATGCGAGAATACTACAAGTAATTACTTAGTCGATATCATTGTGGACGGACTCTTATATCTGTGAATGAAAGGTTTTTTGTTTTCTGAACATTCTTAAACTGATCCGACTCATTCAGGATAAATGAGTGCCATCAACAGGCTGATTCTATGCACTTTCTTTGGACAAGGCAAATCCCTAGGTACACTTCAGACGCCTGACACCAGTTTCAAACGTTAAAATAAAAACCAATGTTCTAAGGTGTCCGATGTGTCTCAGCGACTCTGACGAAAAACTAAAAGTCTTTTTTATTTTTACCCTGACGGAAGCAAAAAATTGAATATTATTTCGATGTAATCATTTAATAGTTTTCTTAATATTTTACATATTGTAAGGAACTGGAAATATTGATCACCGAAAAACGTAAACAGAACCACACTAGTGTCAAGTAGTGTTAGTGTTCAAAAAGTGTTACATTTAGGCGTTCTGAAAAATCAGCAACAGTGTGCATTAGGTGTGTGATACATACCCTACATATCAAATAAAGACGGAGTCCAGGTAGAACCGTCGAAGACAGCTTCTCCACAGTAATTGCTAGCCTCAGCAACAAGTGATAAGAACCAAATAGATTAAAAAGTTGTTTGCGTTATCAAGGGATTGGGTGTGATAGCTTTTAAAAATGTACAATTATAAAATTACAATATAACTTATTGTAAAATCAAGGGTATGTAAAAATTAATATTAGTTGTACGGATTTTAAGAAAAGGAAAGGGGTCGTGCTATGGATATACAACACATAGAAGCAACGGGGAGGGGGGGGGGAAGGGAATCAATGGATTTGGATTTGTGAGTATTGTGCCAACTGAGGGGTACAAAGTCATGGGGGAGGGGGGCAACTGCCAAAAAATTGGGGTTGTTAAAATCGTTAAACCCAAGTCGGTGTCAAGCTCTCCGTGTTAGTTTCTGTTGTTAACATTTAGTATTTAACCCCGATCGGTTTTGCGCACAACAAGTGTAATTATGTATTTTGGTGATCTGCTAGTGAAACGTTAGATGGTAGAGGTAAGCAGTTGCAATAGAAGCAAACAACAACAAAATCAAAGTTTTCTACTAAAAGTTCAGATGATACAAATAAAACTGTTAACACCAAAGTTTCGTGTTAATTAACACCAGACGGTGCATGTTTCCGTTTCTAGGCAGGGTTCTTAAATTAACCCCGGTGGTATCCAATTGTGGCACAGGCTGGTGTTTTTAAAAAAATTTATTAGGCACCGATTGTGTGGTGTAAAAGGTAAACACCAAACAGTGTCATATAATTACATTGTAACACCAACATTGGTGTTAATATTATAACGCTAAACATGGTTGTTAATTAACATCGAAAATGTTGTAAAACTAACACCAGTAGGTGCAGTCCCCTATTGAATCCAGTCCCCTGGATTAATGTTAAATTAACGCCCATGGTTGTTAAAGTAACACCCCGTTTTTGCCAGTGAGGTGAACTTTTGGGAAAAAACATCCAATATTTAGAGATTTTTTAACTTATTTTTGGACCACAAAATCAATCTTTTATGCCCCAGAATTTTGTGATTTTTGGCCCCAAATCACTTGATTTTGCCATACTCCGTCATTTTCTTCTGGCGGGGGGGGGGGGGGGGGTGTCCTCCCTGGCGCGTTACTAGTGAAAACGGCTTTTGCTACTCTACCATGCATATATTCACTTCAATGCAGAGTGCAATCATGAAATAAAACGGAAACACAAAATGTTGTGTTCTTGGCGAAAAAAAAGAACAGTTTCAGAGGGAAGTTAAAAAAAATTTGGTATTGGGAATTAAATGTTTAGTTGTAATATTCCCATTTTATTTATTTTTAAAAAAACATTTGGTGCGAATTCACCATAAATCCGTAAACGTATTCTTTTGCGTTTCATATAAAAATATATTCCTTTATAGAAGAAAAAAAAACCTTGAAAAGAAAATTGATTTTCCTTTTAATTCGAAAATCGATCTCTCTTTTAATTAAAGCCTGGTGTTTGTCATCTCGAAAATCTGAGTTTGGGGATCAATAATCTCAATTTTCAAAGCAGATTCTACCATTGTCGCTCGAAAAAGTGGTGTTTTCGTTATCGATATTTTTTTCGAGGTAATTTCTCTAACTAGTTTGACCATTATGTTATAACTGTGTTTTCTCCTTGTAAATGGGGGGGGGGGGGGGGGGGGGGGGCAAAATCAAAAATAAGCAGTTACTTGCCATATCACTACAAACTAAGCACCCCTGATGTTTGGGTAGTTTTTATGATAATACACAATTATTCAAAGGTGTGTTAATTAATTAAATTTTGTTGCGGTCACCTAGAATCCAAGATGGGGCCAAAATGGCTGCCTTTTGGCTAACGACAGTTTTGAGGGTAATGTCCTATGTGAGCCTCCAATGACCTGTTATGGGTATATTGAAGTAATTTAATTATATACATGATGCTACAAACTTTTGTGCATTTCTGTTATCTACACATATTTTTTGGAGCCAAAAAGGCATATTTTTGCCAGTTTTTTTCAAAAAAAAAAATGATGACGGACTGAAAATACGTTCTCCCCAATTATATCAAAATTATTCTTCATAATTGGATCAGGACTTCTCAGGCAGTTGCCCCCATATAATATGCATTCTGTGTCAAAAGCACAGGATCATAGCAGTCTAACTTAAAAGTTGTTATAGTGTCTAAGAATGAATGGCGTCTTAATCACAAAAAAACGCAATTTTGCACATTTCTCTAAACACGTGAACAAACGGGGTGTGTCCAATACCAAGTTAAAATGGCCATATGACAATTTCTGATCACCTAACTATAATAAATGTTGCATTCAGTTGTTGCAATGGCCTTGCTGATTCAATTTTTTGCGGTAAACCTCTAAATCCAAGGGGATGGCGGCCAGAATGGCCGCTGCTTTGACAAAGACAATGGTTTTTAAGGATAACGGGTTGAAGAAAAGGCCTCCAATCAGCCATGTGATTGGGTTCATTTTAAACCAAATAAAAATTTTCTACAGGATTATACAGCTTGATGGGCTACGGTGGTTATACATTAGAATTATGCAGCAAAAATGTGAGTTTTTGACCGTTTTTTAACAAAAAGAGATCAAGAAAGGAGAGACATTTTCTACATCAATGTTGGAAAATTCTTATTAGAGTAATATTTACTTTGTAGGGACTTTGTCCCTATAAAAATTGCACACGTGAAGCGGCCAGTTTTTACAACATATTCTGTTTAAAAGTTATATGCCAAAGTAAAATGTTGTCAAAAACTCACAAAAAACACAGTTTTTAGATGATAATATATATAACTTGTAAGGCTTTAAATGATCAAAGTACCTTGTACTCATTATTGGACAATGTGCTCATATAAATGTTAAGGTTTTTGTACTGATCTAGAAGTACATACTAGCATCCAAAATGGCACCCAGGAAACCAAAATGACTGCTGGGGTTTTCACTTAAAACTTTATTACTATGAATAGAAACCTCTTACTTAACAAATGCTTGTAGCATGCTTAACTGCTACTAAGTGACTCATTTCAATAGCATTTGCCAAAAAGTGTGATGTGATAAAACTATATTTTGAAGTTTGCTACAATTATGCCCTATACTTAGGCAATCCATACGGATGTTGAAAGGCAGATTCATTTGTCTTTTAACTCAGTTCTATATTGTTCTTCCCAAGTAGATGCGAGAATACTACAAGTAATTACTTAGTCGATATCATTGTGGACGGACTCTTATATCTGTGAATGAAAGGTTTTTTGTTTTCTGAACATTCTTAAACTGATCCGACTCATTCAGGATAAATGAGTGCCATCAACAGGCTGATTCTATGCACTTTCTTTGGACAAGGCAAATCCCTAGGTACACTTCAGACGCCTGACACCAGTTTCAAACGTTAAAATAAAAACCAATGTTCTAAGGTGTCCGATGTGTCTCAGCGACTCTGACGAAAAACTAAAAGTCTTTTTATTTTTACCCTGACGGAAGCAAAAAATTGAATATTATTTCGATGTAATCATTTAATAGTTTTCTTAATATTTTACATATTGTAAGGAACTGGAAATATTGATCACCGAAAAACGTAAACAGAACCACACTAGTGTCAAGTAGTGTTAGTGTTCAAAAAGTGTTACATTTAGGCGTTCTGAAAAATCAGCAACAGTGTGCATTAGGTGTGTGATACATACCCTACATATCAAATAAAGACGGAGTCCAGGTAGAACCGTCGAAGACAGCTTCTCCACAGTAATTGCTAGCCTCAGCAACAAGTGATAAGTAGCCTAAGACGGTCTAAGAGATGAAATAGGGTCAAGGAAGTCCTTAGCAAAATTATTAAAGGTGACTCAGAGATTTGAAAGAAATATTTTGGTCTATTAATTGGACAATAGTCAAGTGGAACTAAAAACAGTCCCCTAAAATGCTCATTCCAAAGTTCGAGGCAGGAAGATATACGATGTTATAACAAAGTTGGGATTTTCTATATGAAGGGACTTCAATCTGAACTTAGGGACAAGCATTGTGTACAAAAAAATTAAAAATATTAAAAAAAAAACGATTTGTTTGAACAATTGAGGGCGCCCTCTCGGGAAATCTGAGTAAGCCTTATTGAATAGTGGATAAGAACTCAAGTATGGCTAGGATGTGATAGATGGGACGTGTGTGACGTGTCTTATTGCAACATTGGGACCACATGTATGAATTTACACAAGAAAATTTCCAGTGTTAATCTATAAGTTGGGGAAGGGGGGAGAACAGGAAATCATGATCGAAGACTACTCCTGCATGCACACTATGTATTCATACTTCTTGGTACACCCAGTGAATGTGATCGTCCACACGGTCTTGATGCAAAAGTATTTTCCGTAGTTAAATTAATATATTCAAGCTATAGTGTAATTGCCACAAATTAACTACGGAAAAAAAATATCGCTGTCCTGGATACCGTGCCATGGTATAGACCGTATTCAATATGAGTCAGCAACAGAATGTGGGGTGGACAAATGATACATTCCGAGACTACAATAGACCGTATTTAATAGCCAAGCCATGTTGGTGGACAAGATAGACGCATTCCAGTACTACAATACAGTCACTGTCAAGGATCCCCTGTGCAATTCGCTAAACATGGATCGATTGAACACAGCTTAAGTATTGTAAGTCCGGGAATGTATGCATCTTGTCCACCAACTGTCTGGTGGCTGACGTCATTATTGAATACGGTCTATACATTAGCCAATAAGCTGTCAATACGATCCATGTTTAGGATTGCACAGGGATCAGTGTCAAGTGAGACCGTGAAGGATTGTAGTACTGGAATGCGTCTATCTTGTCCCCCAAACATGGCTGGCTATGAAACGGTCTTATTATTGGCATCAAGTTGCTTTGGGACTGGTATGGATTTCAAGCAAATGTCTAGAGAGTTCTGACAGGAATGACCTCTAGAAACATTGTTACATCAAGGTCACAGCCATTGGAACAAAAAACTTGGAGAATCAGCGTGTGATGGACTTATATAATAGGAGCTCATGGCACCTAAGGCTGTATATTTTCTTTCAAGGGCAGAGAGAAACGTATTGTATTGTGGCTACCAGAGAATGATACCACATTCTCTGAAGCCTTCGTATGCCTTTGATAAAGGGTCCACAGAAGTACATCCTCCCTATTGATACTTAGAGGGTCAATGACTTCCGGTCACCATATGTTAGTTCTGGAAATTTGATCCAGCCAACTTCTTCCTTGCCAGAAGTGCCTTACGTAAAAAAGGAATGTAGGGCCAACTACCAAGAGTACATCATTTTAAGATATCCAAATACTACATGGTTTAGAGGGAAACCCCGAACCCGAAGGGGAGGGGTGATAGGCCCCCGAGCCGTACCAAGGGAAAATAGGTGCCCTATTTCCCGATTATATAAACAATGTAGTATTTGTTTTATGTACACCTCACTGTGACTCTGGGGACGAGGCTGTAGGGAAACAGTTCAATCGATTTCCCTAGGAAAATAGCGATGCGTTAATACACTGCAAATTTCACAGAACGCGTTCAATGGTAAAGATTTTGGACACCTGCAGAACATGTTTTAGGGCGTTGATGTGTTCTCTACATATACCAGAACACATCCAGAAACACCTAAGGCACGTTCGAAGGTGTTCAAATATGTTACCATTGAACACGTTCAGCAAGTGTTCTCCGAACAACTGTCGAACACATGCAGAACACTTCCCGGACGCGTCTGTTCGGGTCTACAAAATTTGCATTGTAGGTATCAGCCAATGAAATAGCAGGCTTATGTTCATGAATATCATGAGGTGTAATTAATAGGCACTCTATCACTCGAGCACAAGACCTTCCATCTCCACACGGGAGATGGAAGGATGGGAAGAAGATGGTCGTAAACAGCGCAAGTGAAATTCAAATTGATGGATAGATGCCCTGGGGCCCTTCGTTATATGAAAGTACGGACATGCTCTACCGACCATGATATCAAGAGCTATTGTGAGAGATTTCTTTGCAAAAAAAAGGGGTCATTCAGGTAGAGGGAGAATTAAAATGGGGGCATTCGGCCGTTGAAGAGCTATAAACGGGGAAATCGAGATGGCTATCGAATCGAATAATCCTATCTGTGTATAATAAATCCCCTACTCTTTTTATTACACACAAAATTACAGGGTGGACAAAGCAAAAGGTTTTGAGCAAAAAAAGCGGGGGTCTTAGTGTCAGATCCCGAAAATCTGGGGCTACTTTAGGGCATTGGGTTGTGAGTCATGTGAGGACTTTAAAAGGGGTCATGGGTGACAGATTGGGGAAAAAAGGGGGTCTATCGTCAGGATGACGCGTGCTAAATCTGGTGAGTTGACCCCCCGGGGGATTAGATGTACTGCCATCCACCCCATCTGTTGTGTTGGACCCACGGGGGTGGGGGCACTCACATATTGAAATGATATGGGTGTTTCATGGCTCCTCGTTGCAAAACCCCTCAGCATTCGGTGACAGACTAAAAATCTAAGGGTCTTTGGGTGACAGACCAGAACAAAGTGCTTGAAAATGGCGGTTTTCTGAGTGACAATTTTGGCAAAATTTTTAAAAAAATAGTCTGGGTGAAAATTTTCACCCCCCCCCCCCAAGATAGGGGTTCTGTGGGCCGGGGGGTGACAGTGTATAATATAATATTAAAAAAAAAAACTATGGGGTCTTGGGTAATTTCACCAAGTTCATTGGGTGACAAAGATGCTGAAAGAAAAAGGTCACTTCCCCAAAGGGAGTGCCCCCTCCCAACCCCGGGGTTTGGGGAAGTCCATTGCGGCCGCAATGCCGATTGCACTTGGGTGCAAGAAAAACGGATGGTGTATGAAATACGTTCTATACATTCAGCCAATAACTGTCAATCGATCCATGTTTAGCGATTTCAACAGGGATCATTGTCAGTGAGCTTAATCTATTGTAGACCTGGAATGCGTCTATCTTTGTCCACCAACTGGCTGTAGCTATTGAAATCCGGTCTATTGGCATCAGCTTCTTGTGGACTGGTATGGATTTCAATCAAATGTCTATAATATTCTGACCATAGGAACTGTCATCGAACATGTTACACAAAACATCAATGTCATAGCCATTGGAACAAAACTTGGAGAATCAGCATGTTATGGCTTATATAATAGTAAGCTCCTTCCACTACAGGCTGTATGTTGCTTCAAGGGCCAGAGAAAGGTATTGTATGTGGCTACAAGAGAATGATACCACATCTCTGAAGCCGTATGCCTTTGATACAGGGTCCATCAAGAAGTTACATCCTCCTCTTAACTTTTAGAGGGTCATGACTTCGGTCCACCATGTTTTAGTTCTGGAAGATTTGATCCATCCAAACTCTCCTTGCCAGAGTGCCTTACGTAAAAATGGAATGCGGGCCCACTACCAAGCGTACATCATAATATACAAATACTTACCGGTTCGAGGGAAACCCGAACCCGAATGGTGAGGGTGTAGAGGGCCCCGAAGCCAGTACCAAGGTAAAAGTAGTGTGCCCTACTTCCCGATATAAACCATGTAGTATTGTTTTTATTACATACACTCACTGTACTCTGGGGACGATGCTGTATGGAAACGTTCAATCTACATTTCCCTAGGAAAATAGCATGCGTATAACACTGCAAATTGCACAAGAACGCATTCAATTGTAACAGATTTTGGAACACCTGCGAACATTTTTAAGGCTGATTCTGCATGTGTCTCTACATCTAGAGAACACATCCAGAACACCTAAGACACGTTCTGCAGATGTTAAAATTGTTATCAATGAACACGTTCAGCAGTGTTCTCCGAACACCTTCGAACACAGCAGAACACTTCCGACGCGTCGTGTGTTTCTACAAAATTTTTTTTTTTTGCAGTGTATTTATCAGCCAATGAAATAGCATGATTATGTTCATGAATATTCATGAGGTGTAATCATCGGCACTCTTATCACTCGAGCACAAGACCTTCCATCTCCACACGGAAGATTGGAAGATTGGAAGATGGACGACAGCTCCCAAGTGAATTCAAATTGTTTGAAGATGCCTGGGGCCTCGGTTATGAAGTGACGTACCTGCTCCTACCGACCATTGATTATCAAGAGCTATTGGTGAGAGATTTCTTGCAAAAAGGGGTCATTCATTGGTAGATGAGATCAACTGGGGCTCAGATGGCTTCGCATAATCCTAACTGATGTATAATAAATCTCCCACGCTTTTTATACCACCAAATACCGGGTGGACCAAAGCAATAAGGTTTTGAGCAAAAAGGGGTCATTTAGTGTCAGATTCCTAAAATCTGGGGCTTGTAGGGCATTGGGTGTGAGGACTTTAAAAAGGGGTCATTGGTGACAGATTGGTAAAAAGGGGGTCTATCGACAGGAATATGACGCGTGCCCCTAATCATGTGAGTGCCCGCCCGGGATAGATGTACTTCCATCACCATCTGTTGTTTTGCCACGGGGTAGGGGCACTCACATATGAATTGAATAAATGGGTGTATCATGGCTCCGCGCAGTGCAAAACCCTCAGCATTCGGTGACATGACTAAAAATTAAGGGTCTTTGGGTGACATACAGACAAATGCTTGAAAATAGGGGTGTTTCTGAGTGACAATTTTGCAAAATTTTCTAAAAATTATTCCTGGGTTAAAATTTCAAACCCCCCCCCAAGATAGTGGGTCTTTGGCCGGGTGACAGTGGAAAATATTAAAAAACTATGGGGTCCTTTGGGTGAATTTTTCACCGAAGTTTTCATTGGGTTAACCACGATGCTGAAAAGTGGTCACTTTCCAAAATGGGAGTGCCCTCCCACCCCCGGGTTTTTGGGGAGTCAATGTGCCGCAATGCCGATTGCACTTCCAACTACTGTGGTGCAAGAAAAACGGAATGAAATGTCCAGGGATTTGCACTTCTAGCTTCTCCAAAGGAGTGCAAGAACCAGCCTGCTGTGTATTATCTCGTAGTATTCTTGCATATAGTAGGGAAGCAAATACCGAGCTGAGACCAAAGGCAAATGAACTGTTTTATCATGTGCATCTTGCATAAGTATTGGTAACAATGTAACCAACTTAAAATATGTTTTTATCATACGTCTGGCAAATTGCAGTATTTGACATGGACAACTTGCAAGCAGTTGAAGCAAATGCTACACGCAGTTCCTAGTAGCGGTTCTATTAGAGCATGTAAAATATTCGGTTTTTTAAGGGAAAACACTCAAGTAGGAAATTTGAATTTGCTGTAAAATTACATAACCACATGAGGTTTTTTCAAAATAATATCCCTTAAAAATGTAATTTGTGTCAAAACAGGGGCCATTTTGGTCCGCCATTTTGGTTTGAGGTTTACCACAAAATTAATCAGTAAGGCCATTGCAGCAACTGAACATTTCAAACATTTATTATAGTTTAGGTGAGCAAACGGTCATATAGCATTTTATATGGTATTGAAACATTTGTTTCATGTGTTTAGAGCCATGTGCACAAATGGCTTTTTTTGTGATAAGACCTCCTATCCCATAATTTATGATTTGACCCCACCAAATTGCACCAGAAACAATTTTGGTGTTTAATATACTCTGAATAGTCCAAAAATAATATATTAAAAGTCTATAAACCAAATCAAAACCTTTGAACCAGTAGAAATAAGGGGGGCAACGTTTTGTACAGAGGGGTAAAAATATAATTGTTCGAATTGAATTTAAATGATGTACCAATTTATTTATTGGGCGACTGCTAAGGTTTAAAAAAGGTATAGTTTGCCCTATCTACGCGTTCTAGTTTTAGTACAATGGCTCATACAGTTTCAAGGTCATCCTGGGGTACCAATTCATAGAATGGTCCATTTTGATCGGACTGGTTGGTAAACTGTTAAATTTGTCCCCCTAATAAGTAAATGTAATAGATTTTTTTTTTGACTTTCTATCCTAAAGAATTACAAGAGCTATGACTAGTGACCTCCCTAGACCCTTTAGCCCCCAGTCACATTTTGGCGTTCCCACTTAGGCACGAATATTATAAGATGGTGCACCAGTATATTTTCGGTTCTGTACCATTAGACGAACAATTTGAACCATTTTTATAACTACGGATATACCTGAAAATTTACCCCCTTGTGACCTTGAACCTATTTTTGTAACTCATAACTAATGAACTACAAACCTGCCAGATCTTGCAAACTATACCTTTTTAATCCTGGAAATGTAACGAACACGTTGGCATACTTTTCGACGCGTTTTTGATACTTTTCTATTGCCCCTGTATAAACCTTACCCCCTTAAAAAATATATGTTCCACTCCTTTGATTTTAGTAAAACTTTTTGATAGTTGGTTTTAATGGTATTCTCAAGACAAATTCGTTGAGATGGATTCTGTTGGGCAATTAGTGTTGGGTTAAGGCAGCATTCTTCTATTTTGACTTACTACCCTTCAATCTTAGACACTATAATTCAAGTTAATCTTGCTATGATCCTGTGCGTTTTCACACAAATGCATATAATGATGGCAAAATTCCCGAGAAGTCCTGAATCCCATTATGAAGACCAGATTTTGATATACGGGGGAGACGTATTTCATTCCGCAATCAATCTTTTTGAAAAAAAAAATGGCAAAAATATGCTTTTTTGGCCACAAACGGTGTGTAGATACAATGAAACGCACAAAAGATGTACATCATTAGATATTAAATTATCTTCATATGACCCAAGAAAAAGGTCATTGAAGGTTCACATAGGACATTACCCCAAAATCTGTCGTTAGCCAAAACGGCAGCCTTGTGGCCGCCATCTTGGATTTCGAGGTGAACGCAACAAAATTTAATTAGCACCCCTCTGGATTATTGTGTATCATTCAAGGTTGCTTAGTTTGTATGAAAATCTGGCAAGTACTCAAAACTGCATGATCTTTGGATTTTGGCCCTTCGCTTATTGAAAACCTGCACGTGTTTGGAATTCGCGGTTTTGAAAAATAAAAAGCCATTTTACCCCGCGGGGATACTGTCCAAAATTGACCCCAATTGTGGTTAAAATAAACCCCCATTGGGGGTTAAATGATATATGTTTTATGAAAAATAACCCTTTTGGGTCAAAAATGACTATTAATAGTCATTTGGTTAATCTGGATGGCCAAAAAAAAATCTTTATAATAAAAGTAACCCAACATAGTTGATTCAAACTACCTCCTTTGGTCAAATCATGACTAATATTGAAATTGAACCGGTCATTTAGGGTCTTTCAATATTATGGCCATGACCGAAAATGAACCTCGAATGTTGTTTGATTTCATCCACGACTAAAGTTTTTTTTTTTTTCGAGTAACTGAACTAATGACTCAGTTTTTCTATGTCTTCTTGTAATTCGCATCGTAAACCTCAGTTCACATGCACTTGAAAGGTATTTCTACAAAACGTGGATTAAACCATATTTAATTTCCGATGGATTTAGGCCTATTTTGTTATTTTGCTCTCTGCGCTTTAACCAATCAATTACCAATTTGTTTTTCACAATTTTTAGATACGTTGTTCGCACCGCATCCAAAAGGTTGTTTTAAATGATTTATCGTAGATTTCGTGTCATCCACGTCACGAAAACATTTTTTTTTCCTCGTCCATGGACAGATGTATTCCCAAATTGCATAATAGTATCGTTAAACCATTTATAGATCGAACACGTGGTTTTCATTCATTCAAATTTTACTAATTCGAAAAAAAAAAACGAATAAGAAAATTTTTCATTCAATGCCCTTATTCTTTGTAACGGAATCGTTTTTTTTCTTCAATAAACTTCAATCATTCGGTACATAGTTTTGGGGAGGAAACTCAGGAATACTGTAAATAGTTTATCTATTGACCCGTTTTAAAATTGGGTGAATTTTTAATCAAATTGAAAACCTGGTTGTCATCTAAAGTTGTGGAAAAATTAACCCCAGTTTTCGAAGCAGATTGCAACCATTAGACTTACCACTAAACATAATCTATTACATTGCTCGAAGCCGGGATTTTCGAATTGATTGGTTTCAATCGAAAAACCTGTTTTTTTTTTTGTTCCCGATTGTTTGTTTTGCCTTGTTATTTATTTTTGATTAAAAACTCAATTTAACCCAGTTCAATTCTGATGTCTGTGTTTTTCCCGCTTAAACCCTCAAAGTGTTTCCGAATCGATCAACTTTCTTGAAGAAAATACATGCATTTTTTCAGATTCAGGTCTTGTTGAAAACTTTTTTTTTTATAGAATATATTCTATTTTTTTTTCATTTTTAATCCTACCCGTTTTTTTTGAATTAAACAACCAGTTTCTGAATGCGAATTCACACGTTCTGATAAGCTCAGAGATTGCATGAGAGGAGGTTCATTATTCCGAAGTATATCGTTATTCCGAGGTTCCTTTTTCCCGAATCCTTAAAAAGGTTCACTATCCGAAAATAGGTCTATTCCCGAAAATGAAAAAGGGTCGCTATTTCCGAATTTTAAAAAGGGTTCGCTATCCGAATCTTAAAAGCTTAACACTTCCCAATTTCAAAAGTTCGTTATCCGATATTGAAAAAAGCTTGGTTTTTTTTTCGAATAAGCTAAAAGTTCCTTTCCGAAACCAGATACCGTGGTTCTTTTTCCAGCATTTCAGAAAATGTTTGCTATTTCCGATTTTTTTTAAAAAAGAAACAATTGATTTGAAGTAGACAAACTATGATACATCAATTTTTAGGTTTAGGTTAGGGTTGGTTAGGGTTCGGTTAGGGAGTAGGTTAGGGTTTAGGTTTGGGTGGGTTAGGGTTCGGTTTAGGGTTAAGGTTAAGGTTGCTAAACAATTTGATTGGTTTCATCTTTTGGGGCGACTTTTTTGTTATTATGGCAGTTGGGTGTGTGTCTATAACAATAAAAGCACAAAGACCGCTAGAAGAAAGAGGGAAGGAGGGGCGGGGGATCCAGATAAGCAGCATGGTCGGTGCTCAATAGAAAAAGGAAAGTTAAATAAGGTCGAACGTTTTTTTTTAAATTCGGAATGGGCGAACCTTTTTTTAAGATCGGAAGCGGATCCGTTTTAAGATGCGGAATAGCTTGAATCTTCGGAATAACTAACCTCGAATTCGAGATTACCCCCGATTTTGTTTTTACCAGTTCCTATATAAATGTTAACTGCATGTAAAAACCGAAAAATACAATTCGAGCAATTTAGGTGACTATCTTTAATATATTTTCATTAACAAGAATTATATTCAAAATCTCTGAGTCAGCCTTAAATGAAACCTAGGTTTTGTTTAAATTGAAATCGAAAACCATTGATTTTTTTTCTCCAAAATCACATAATTCCCTTTAAGGAAAGGGAACATGACTGAGTAGAGAAAGAGGGAGGTGGTGAGAAAAAAAACACGAACAGAGAAGGAACAAAAAGGGATAAACTAGAAATAGTCCAAAAAGAGGGAATCTAGAAAGACAGGGGCAAAGGAAGGATGTCGAAATAACGTAAAGAATTATATAAACCGTGGAAGGGAACTGAAGCAAGACAGAAAAGAGGTGGAGGAAAGAAACGGAGAAAGTTTTAAAAAACAGCGATCCTTTTTGCTAGTATGCTAGCGGGCAAATATGTATCTCGGACAAACTTGGGAAATAAAGCAAAATATGATGCTTTGATATATAGATCTAAATCAGTATCAAAATGTAGCTCTTTATATCTGCAGACATGGTCACCCCCCGCGCGCCCACCTCGCGGTGGGTTGTTTATAGGTTTAGGTTCAGGCCCGTAGCAAGGAATTTGTGTGTGGGGGGGGGGGTGCGGATTTTCCGAAGTGACCTTTGCGTACCACAACCAATTTCTTTTTCGTGCTCGCTTGCGCTCGCGCCGTTACCCAAAAATTTTTCACCGTCGATTCCAAATTCTGAAGGCGGTGGGGGGGGGGGTAAAAAATATGGGGGGGGGGGGGGTGGGGGGGGGGGGGGGGGTGGGTGGGGGGAGGTGACATAACATCATCGCAGCGTTCAAAAAACAGTCTAATGCGTAACGCAAAGGGATTAACAAGCTACTTAAATCCTCATATAACATCAGAATCAGAACCCGTAAAACAACAGAATTAGGACAGCAGGCAAAACTTCATGCTTGACAAACGGACCTTCAACATGACAAAAGCGGACCTTCAAACATCAAAAGCGGACCTTTTGTCATTTGGGGGGGGGGGTGCTCGCACCCCCCCTGGCTACGGCCCTGTTATGTGGTAATGGTATTCAGGTCCATTCACCGCGCGCGCGCAAGGGTAAATCTTACAGGGGTCAGTGAGGGTACCAGCGTGAGGTTTTGATTGATGAATTCATCACTACAATGGGCGTACCCGCTTTAGAAAGTAGGGGGGTACAAGATCAGCCCCATTGAATGCATGGACGTTGACCTTCTGTCCCCTACATCGGAAACTAAGCATTTAAGACAGTCAAAACTATCCTTTATTTTTAATCTATAACTCTCCACCAATAATTTGCACATTTTTTATCCAAATCGGACAACTTTAAAATTTGACCCCGTACACGAAATTTGGACCTTTTATATTGATTTTTTGCTGTTTTTAGCCTATAACTCTGAAACTGAGCTGTACAATTACAAACTATACCTTTTCTGTCTTTTCTTTCTGAATCGTTGGTTTAACCATAACATGGTGTGCTTTTTTTCAACATTATTGGTCAATTTTACAAATTGACCCCTGTACAAACTTTGGTTTTGCCCCCTCTCTTAAGCACCACTTGCGGCACTTAATAATCACGTTTTTCAGGGGTTCCGGTCAGTCTGTCACATATTTTACATCACTCCAAAAACCTTGTGTACTTGAGATGTGTTACAACGGGTGTGCTAGCTCCAGGGCTATATACTGGAACATTTATACACATAAACGCACATTCTAATACATGATATCTTATTCTATTGGCGGGATGCTTCAATCAAATTGGCATACTTTTTAAAAAAAAAAAAAAAAAAAAAAAATCAGTAAAATGAAAGTTCCTTATTATAGGTTTTCCCGCCCAATTTTTAGCATTTACGGGTTCCATCCATTTTATAAAAGGTACATTCGTTTTTTCGGGGCGCAAATTGAACGATGAATGTATATTTTATTTCCCATTAGCAAAACGTCATTTCGATTCGTTAAAGGAGCATTCGACCGCATAGAATGGTCGGCCAATTGCCTAACTAGCTCAATCGATTTCAATTGGAGTAGCTTTGCGATTCAATTCATGTTTTCTATTCCGCCATTGAGATAACAAAAAGACAAATGTGTCTTTTGAATTAAGCAATATTTTTGCGTTTCATCATTTTTCCTTTCATCATTATAGTAAAGGAAAAAGCATTCCTTCCTCAGCATTTCGGCATTGAGCAATATTATATGACTGATTCAATGATCAAAGTACTAAAAGTGACCTTATGGTAGCCTTATTTAAAAAAAACAAAATGTAGACTTTCTTCTGAAAGGAATTGATGATCATGATTAAAGATAAAAGGTATCATTTGAAAGTTTTACAATAATCATCCTAATTGAGTGTAGCACAAAGATTCTCATAATTAAAACCCGGTGGCCTTTAAAGACATGATCAGTATCAATGCTGAGCATGATACAATATAAAAAGTAAATTAAAAAACGCGGCAAAGTGATATAATGAAAAGTGAAGATAACTACAGTGAAAGCCGAGTAGCAGAGAATGAAAACGTAAAGTTTTTCACTGCAATAGGAAACTCATAGCAACTTTAACAGAATGAAGGTATAGGTTAAAGATATTTTTAATTTGAAAAATGTACATTCTCAATTTGACGATCAAAAATTCATGTGAATGAACTAGCCGCCTCAAGACAAGTTTTGGTGTGTTCGAAAAGTTTTGAAAACACGTTTTAACATTGGTCCAGCCATTTGGATAGTGGAATCAAAATGTGGCACTAAATTGGCCCATAAAATTAATTCATGTGGTCACTCGACCACATTTGGCAGACGTGTTTCCTCAAACATGCAACAACAAGTTATTGGTGCATGCAAGTTTCTGAAATAAGTATTTTAATAACCTTCTTTAAACCAGCCGTGTGCGTAGACGGCTGGTTTTGGATTTGGTCTGTTTCGTATAGTTCGCAGTGTTAACATTCGAATTAATATTGTGTTTGTATGTTTAGTTATTATCAGCGGTGCAGGCCGCATGATATATTGCACTCTCTCCGATTTCTCTTTCTTTATATCATGCGGTGCAGCAGCATGATTTATACGTCTTCTCGAGTTCTTTTTCTTTCGTCTTTCTTTCTTTCTTTTTTGACCTGCTTCAAATGCTACTAGTGCCAAACGGCGGGCCGATATGGACCAAAAATTAGTCAGAAGAACCACTGCCCAAGACATGAGGGGTTGTAAATAACTATTTACCTTTGACTCTCGTTAGGGGCAATAGAGGTCAAAACCTAAAAATTCTTTTGAGGCCTAATTCTTCTACAGATAGATTAGGGCGCGCCGCTAGTCTATACGAAAAATTCCGAAATGTAGCATCGTCTTTGGTCCAGTGTATACAAATTGTACACAAGAATTAATATTGGAACTCATGAACCATTTCAAAATGGCCGGCATTATCTTAATTAATATGCAAAATGTATATCTCAAAAATCGATACAACCTGGATAGGTGATGTCTGGCAAAAGTTGCGGAGCTAATGTCGAGGCGAATCAGGTGAAAGAAAGGATTGGCCATAGGGGTACAGTGCAAGATATGCAAATGAGTAATTAATATGCAAATAAAACGCCTCTAACTCATGAACTCAAAGTAGATCGTAGATATTTATGTCAATATTTTGTTCACAAGAAACCAATAGAAAGGCTCCTATTACTTATGGACATTTTGGGATCAAAATGTCAAATGGGGTTCATTAGGGGTCAAATTAAAAGAAGCTTAACTTGACCTAAATATATGTCATATTGTAGGCCATCATGAAAAGTGAAAAGAGTCCACAGTGACTCCGCTTATGTGACCAATCATTAAGGGTCAAAGGTCCAAAATTAGAACAAATATTTCAATGTTGCTTATATTGCTAGAACACCTAGGTCATCCTTGTAGGCCATCAAGTTCCAAACTCACCGACAGATGAAATAAAGTCTCCAGTGGTAATGTGTGCCCATCGGGAAAGGAAAACTTGATTATTGATGATACCAATGTCATTGCAAGTCTTTGTTTATTCACACCGATCAACATGAAGGGCATAGTATACTGGAGTCGTCCAGTTTTTATATTATGGACTTAATATTAATTATAATATGTTATTATGCTAATTTATAAGTTTACTCATTCAGAGTGAAATAAATTTGAAATACATCATAAATCATGCTAAACATCTTTTGGGGATGTAACAATAGATGGGGTTCTCAAAGGTCACATGGACAGTGCAAGTAGTCACCGCATGATATTATAGTGGTTCTCTAAAGTGCCAATTGATGCATAGTCTTCTTTCTTTCTTTGTACCTTGCTTCAAAATGCTACTAGTGCCAAAACGGCCGGGCCGATATTGACCAAATGACGTCAGAAGAACCAATGACCCAAAGTATATCAGAGGGTGTAAATAGTTTGAACCTTGACCTCTAGTAGGGGGTCATAGAGGTCAAAAAAACTCTAAAAATCTTTTGAGGCCTATTCTTCTACAGATTAGGTGCACGACATACGAAACTTACCGCATGAGCATCGTCTCTGGGTCAGTGTATACAGCTTTGTACACAGAATAATATCGGAACTATAACATTCAAAATGGCGGCATTATCTAATTAATATGCAAAATTGCTATAAGCTCAAATCGATACAACCTGGAATAAGTGATGTCTGTGCAAAAGTGCGGATAATGTCGAGACAATCATGTGACGGCAGAATATTGGCCATCATCGGGGGTCACCGTGAAAGATATGCAAATGAGCTTAATAATAATATGCAACAACGCTATCACTCATGAACCGGATTTAAAGTAGATATTTATTTCAATTTGTTCACAAGACACCACTGGAAAAGGCTTCATTAATTCATGCGCACAGTTTGGGATCAAAAGGTCAAATGGGCTCATCTAGGGGTCAAATATTTAAAAGAAGCTTAATTGACCTAAAAAGCTATGTCATCTGTGGCATCAATGAAAGTGAAAAAAGAGTCCTACAGTGACCCTCGCTCTGTGGAGCATCGTTAAGGGGTCCAAAGGTCAAAAACACCAAATATCCAAAAGTTGCTTACATTGCTAGAATACCTATGTCATCTTGTAAGGCTCAAGTTCACACTCAACGACAAATGAATTAAAGTCTACATGGTAATTGTGTGCCCATCTGGGAAAAACTTGATTATCCATTTGATACCACTGTTAACATTCCAGTCTTTGTCTACTTCACATCACCTGACGCACATTAACCTGACTGGCATAGTATCCTGGAGTAGTCTGTGTTATATTATGTACTAGATTAATTCATAATATTTTGTTGCTAATTTATAAGTTTTTTAACGCATTCAAAGTGAAATAAATCATAAATCATTGCTAACTCTTTGGGGCCTGTAACCAATATATTGGGGTCAAAAGGTCACTAGGGACAGTGCAAGTAGTACCGCATGATTACTAGTGCTTTCTTAAAGCACCAATCATGCCTAGTTGTATATCATTGCGGTGCAGCCGCATGATATACTGCCTTTCTCTCGATTTCTTTCTTATTTCTTTGTTTGTCCTCGCTTAAAATGCGTTACTAGTGCCAAAGGCGTGGTCAGATTGAAACGAGGAAATTGGCCACAAGAACCTGCACACAGGTTGTCATATGGGGTGTTGTTCACAGTTTGACCATAGGGGTCACGTTTAGGGGCAAGAGGGTACATTGTCGCGCGAACACCCTTTTCCCTACTTATCCCACAGTTCGCATGGGCTATCGATGCCATTCGGTCACAGTGATTGCGATGGCCTGCATTATGGCTGGTTCACAGATTTTGAACCAAGTTCATTGTAGGGCCAAAAAGGGCAATCTCCAACCCCTCTTAATATTTCAAAATGCTATAGGGTACACAGTTTACGTGATCTTGACCAGACTTCTTTTCAGAATAACCCCTGACCCAAGTGCCACACAGGGGGTTGACAGACTGGGGTCAAATGTACACATGGGTCATTAAGGTCAGTTCGCTCTTAACCCTCCTTTTTGCTGTTTCTGCCACCAAACAATTGCTATAATCACTAGACTTGGTCAGAAGAACCCGCTGACCCAGGGCCCATATGAGGTGTTTGTGTATACAGATTGGGGTCAAAGGTCAGTCGGGGGGTCATACAGGTCAAGTCGCTTCTTACCCTCTTTTGGCTGTTGGCACAATCAATTGCTATAATCACTCGACCTTGACTTGGTCAGAAGAACCACTTGACCTAAGGGCCCAAAGTGGTGTTCACAGATTTTGGGTCAAAGGTTCACCTGGGCTGATTAAAGGGGCATTTCTTTGCAAAAATTGAAAAGACTCAACACAGATATCAATGTTATAATCAATGGACTTGGTCCGAAGAATTGCTGACCCAACCCGTATAATGTGTACATAGATTGGGGTCAAAGGTCACGTAGGGGTCATTACAGGTCAGTCGCTCTTACCCTCCTTTTTGCTGTTTCTGCGCAACAAATCAATTGCCTATAATCACTAGACTTGGTCAGAAGAACCATGACCTCATGCCTCCATAATGGTGTTCACAGATTTTGGGTCAAAGTCACCCCTGGTGCTGATTAAAGGGGCATTCTTTGAAAAATTGAAAGACCATCACACCAGATATCATTGCTATAATCACTGGACTCGGTCAGGAAGAATTGGCTGACACCCAACCCTTATAATGTGTACATAGATTGTGGTCAAAGGTCCAGTCATGGACATGCAAGTATTCACGCGCTGAAATAGGGTCACGTAGGGTCAACACGTCATTGTCGCGCTAACACCCCTTTTCCCTACTTCTCCACAGTTCGCATGTGCTATCGAAGCCATTCGGTCACAGTGATTGCCAAGATGCCTGTCCAATATGGCTTGGTGACACGATTTTTGAATCTCAAAGTCATTTAGGGGCCAAAAAGGGGGCAGTCTCTCTAATCCTCTTATATTTCAAAATCCTACTAGTGTTACACAGTTAAAGTTTTATGGCTGTTTGTCTGCCACAAATCAATTGCTATAATCACTAGACTTTGGTCAGAAAGCAACCACTGACGCTAATGTCCCATATGGGGTGTTCAACATATTTGGTGTCAAAGGTCACCTTGCCGATTAAAGGGGCATCTTTGAAAATTTATAAAGCCTCCAACCATATCTCAATTGGCTATAATCACCGGACCTGGTCAGAAGAATTGCTGACCCACCCTTATAATGTTACATTAATTTGGTCAAAGGTCACATGGACAGGCAAGTAAGTCACCGCATGATGATATACTCGGTCTTTCTAAAGCACAATGATATCGATGCCTAGTTTAATTTTTTCTTTGTCTTATCTACTCAATCCAAGTGGCTGTGCTTACTGAGACCTGAAAACAAAAGTTTGCGTCCATGGTGGCACGTCTCCCAACCATAAAACAACTTGTCGTTTGGACCATCGGACTATTTCATTGTTTTGATCTTCATTGCACAAATCATCCTGTCAGATCTGGCAAATGAGTAGCTTTTCCCGCTGCACTCATGCTGACTACACATGCACACTGTTTCCTAATGTCTAAACTACCAGTCCCGGCTGAGCATGGTTAATGGCAGAATGTCAAACCAAGGAATAAACAATAAAGGGAAGTCAGCTGACTCACCAAGTATAACCAGATCGGGCGCTGCGATTGGTTTATTTAGTCAAGGTTTGCTATGCTAAACTTACCTAGCCACGGGGCTAAACCAAGGAATAAACAATAAAGGGAAAGATAAAAGGGAAGTCACGCGACTCATCAAAGTGTGACCAGATCTGTTAGTATAAAGATATAATAAGAAAACAGGCTTAATTACAAGATTTTAAACATGAGATGTTCTTCACTTTCGTAAATTTGGGAGTTTTTGTACCATCCTGTACTTTGAAAACAATTAGAGCGCCGTTGCACGAGTTCCATAATATCAAGAAATATTATTTTTTGCAGGTGGCAATTGAGCAGGGTTCTGTAATGTCTATTCAGGCATTACAATATGCATGTAGAATAATAAAATGTCTTGAATTATTCAAATCGTGCACGCGAGCAGCAGCATGCCGTGGGTGTTGTAATGCAAGAATAGGGGGCCGGCTTTGTGATTTATGGTTCCGTTTGAAAGGCACGACACGACGAGATAAATGACGGTATGATAAGATAACTGACGACATAATGTCCAGATGACGGTTATTGAAACGAGATCATGTCGAAATGACAAGATAAATAACCCGGTAGGAGAGGGGAGTTTGAACACAGGTTTAGATTATTATTCATTTTGCTCATAACATCCAACCAAATACCATTTAGCCAATTTTCACATTGTAATGAATAAAAAATAGTACCTTTCTTCAGACAAAAAAAACATGTTTGAACACTTTCTGGCGCAGGCTAGAGATCGGGCCATATTGGCCTTTATGGGTTTCATGTGGACGAAACATTTTGTGTTTGCGCGTCATCATGTTGAACACTAACTATTTTTGCCAAGATTTTTGTAATTGCCGAAATATAAGGGGACGGCAATTTTGTGGTTGAAAATGAAAAAAAAATTCAAATCGGCCATGGGTTTTTAGTGCGATTTAGCATAAACATGGGTGGCGCTATTAAAAATTGTTTTGCCCCAAAATCGTACTGGAGTAACTTTTTAAATTTATTTCCAGCAAGGCAAAAATGTATTATGTTTCCTATCTGAGCCAAATTTTATGGAGAAATTCTTCAGGAAAAGTGATTGTGTATTGGGGCAGAAGAATTTTGACGCGAATAAAAAATCGGGTTTTGTACCGCTATTTGAATCGATTTACCCGATTTAAATTTGTCCCTGTTATCCGGTCGTGTTTGCCTAGCCTGCAAAGACCGGAGCTTTGGGAAGAAATCAACGGCCAAAGTGTTTTCAGAGGGGGACTTCATTTATCTCGTCATCTCCACATATTTCATCAACTGAAGGTGGCCAATTCAAATCATTCGAGCATTTCGCTAATATTATTTTAAACTAATGCGTGTATAGAACCTTTATCTAAAACGTAAATGGGGATATGCGAAGGGTTAAACACGTATTATGCTACAATAGCCAATTCACACACACCCAACACCACACACACACACACACAAACTCACACCACCAACACACACACACACACACACACACACAAATACTACAAGTTAAAAAACTTACAATTCCCCTATAGTTGGTTAAATTAATCTCAGATGGAACAGATGCCGGTTTGTAAAGAAATCGGTGTCCCCATGAGGGTGTCCTAGGCTATATAGCGCAAGGCGTACGGAATAACAGTGGACGTAGACGAGGCCATTTGGGTTACAGTGATGAAACAAATGATGCACACACAGCACTCAATGGAGAAGTTTAGGGAGTAGTTTATGACACCGGCTTAATAAGCATGAAGCAAGGGGAAGTTGCTATTGTTATAATCCAGATTAAAATATAGAAATTAGCTCATTATAGGGGGAGAGCGTGTCCTAGCTGTTAGGGTGCTGTCTGTGGCGCAAAAATTTACAAACAATCCCGGTTCGAATTCGGGGGGTCACTTGCTGGGATTCAAGTGGAGCTCAGTTTGGATTTATTATATGTATACGAGCTTGGTGTTAATACAGAAATAAAGCTCTTCCATGGTTCATCTGGAATTGGGCAAATGATCCATGAAAGCAATTTTTTTTTCCC
Source organism: Ophioderma brevispina (assembly GCA_023653785.1). Taxonomy (NCBI): domain Eukaryota; kingdom Metazoa; phylum Echinodermata; class Ophiuroidea; order Amphilepidida; family Ophiodermatidae; genus Ophioderma; species Ophioderma brevispina. The sequence continues at coordinate 79,114 of JAMKCH010008282.1, forward strand.
CGGGGTCCTTCGGAGGACGTAAAGCCTCGTCCCGTGTACCGAGAGTACAACGGGACATGTACATCGCAGTCAGTGTTGAATAAGATTGGGGTATAAACTCCTTACTCTTCCCAATCCGCCCCTCTCAAATGCGGGGACATGTAAACGGAGAACCGTACAACGAATAATATTAAACCAAGTATACACTTTAAATAATTATCTGACCACATATCGAGTGGTTTCATAGGAAAAAACGGAATTATTAACCCTAACACGAATTAAAACACATCTAGTCTCACCATGTGCTATTTAAAAATTGCGCTAGTGTATAACGTTTTATGCGATACGACCGGCACGTTTATGGCATACATGCCATAGAAATACACATTATGAAAGCATCATGTGTGAAAATGTATGACGCTTCTGTGCCGTTCCGTTTATCGCATAACACAGATACATATCCCATATACAGTAGCGCGAATTCAAATAGCGCATGGTCAAGACAAATGCTTTTTAATTCGTATTATGGTTAGTATAATTCCGTTTTTCCCATGAAACCGCTCCATATGTGTTCAATAATTGTATTTATAGCGTATAGTGTGTAAGTTATTCTTGATACAGGATCTCCTTTACTGAGCGTTTCAGTCCGTTATAAGGGATACACGCGGTTCCCGGATCAGCTGACTCAGTTGAATAAATCATGACACCAACCACAAGCCATTGCAATGGACTCCGATACGCTAAGAAAAGCAGCTCATTCAGCAGAACAGCCCCGATGACAGTGCATGGGTATTACTTGCAGGCACCACTACCCACATAACCAAGGTGCCGTTCAAATTTGGATATTGGGATCTATATAGAAAGAAAATTCGGACATGTCCCCGGCGACATGTACTTTTTTTTCTCAATGTTGGCCTTACGATAACTTGTTACTTAAAGTCACCACTACAAACATACGAAGTTTTGTCAATTTGGATATTGGGAATATGGTAGAAATAACTTTTTTAGTAATGAGGCAATAGAGCAAATATGGAAATGCCCCCAACTGCATGCCGGACAGAGACATATTAAGGCTATGACAAAAAATCCCCAACGTTCATTTGGGGCGAGCGGGATAAAAACCCCGTGGACAAAAACTATTACCAAAAATAGGGACAAATAGGTCATCCGATTATATGGTCAAAGAATTAAGGCGCAATATAATGATTCTAAGTGACCCTGGATGACCCCTGCTGGACCGGGTCCTGATCTATTACCCTACATAAGACTCCTTGTCTCATGTATAAGCATATCCAGTGTAACTGATCCACACTGGCACTAAAATCTCCATCAAGTTGAAAAGTTCACCAAAGGTATATCCTAGAACACTATGACCCTAGTCACCCTGAATGACCTTTGACCCCATCTGTTACTGCATAAACATTCCTGATATGACTTTGAAAATTAAAGACTATGAAATGAAAGTAATTTCCAATTACCATATTAAAAGTGTAACGAAACGGTGTCAATATTGTCAGCCAAAGTTATACTAACTTGTTTTGACTCTGGAACACACGACACCAGACAGACACTAATCATGCCAACATAAGGTCGTTCAGATTGTATCGTACAACCTAATGAGCTGCCTCTAAAGTGTATCCTCTCAAATGTGATCAAATACCTCACTATAGAGTTTGAATTAATTATTTTTTGCAATTATTTATTTTTTTCATGCAAGTTTGATCGAAACAATTTGAATTTTGATCCAGTCTAGAGAAAAACTCACGATACGTCCACTTTGAATCAGGTCTTTTTTCCTTTCCTATGGATTCTGAAACCAGTAGAGTGTCTTGACGTGTACGGTTTTCCATTAAGCACCAGGGTAGCGTTCAGTCGAGGTTTATACAGGTCACAAATGCGATCAGTGATATTCAGGACTGGTCATTATCTCAGATTATGGGTGAGTCTTTATTTAACTTAAATAACACAATATTTTTTAATCAAAATGAGGTCATCATGTTGTTTGAGTTGGCCCTTTCCTCTAAATAGGCATTGCTCATTGTTTGAAAACACTCAAAGTAACTGGCGAAATTCCATTAAAATCCTTTTCAGGCGCGGATCTGCGGAGGGGGCGCGCGTCTCCCGTAATTCTGCAAATCTTTGCAAATTCAAGCCCATTTTGGACAAGTTTCGGCCTTCAGAGCCCCCGGTTAAGTTTGGACGTTTTTCAATCGGATCGGCCCCTGATTTTTGAAGCAATTTCAATGTGGGTTCTATGCTAGGATATTTGTGACCAGTTCTTACAAAATTTGACACAGTTAGTATCGCAAATTTCAGGTTTTTTGAGTTTGCACTGTTTTGAGGGTGTGATGCGTGGCTTTAATATAAATGCCACTTTATAAAAAAAACAATAATGATGTTACAGGCCCGGTTGCGGAGTTTGGGATTTCTGGAAGTGGTACTAATTGAGACTTACAAATAGAAATTCGAAAGAAAACAAAACTAAAATTAAGACATCTTTTGCGGTGGAAATCTTTTCGTCCTTCAGGAAATTGCACAATATGTTCATTTTAGCCTTAGTACCGGTTCAAAGTATTGAATTTGTAAAGTTTGGGGGTATTCAAAAATTATGTTTCATGACGCATTGGTAAAGATTCTGGTCAAAAGGTCAAGAATTACGTCAAAAACAAAATATTGTTTGTTACCAGAAACAAATAAGGTTGTTCACATAAAGCACCCGCATTTTTTTTCAAATTTTATTAGAAAAAACTCGTTTTGAGAATTAATTTTTGTCATAGTTTGAAGGAATGTTGTAGGTTATTTTAATTTTGTAAAATTTTGTGTCGATAGATTGACCTTTCTATATGAAAATGACCATTTTTAAGGCCATAAATTAAAGTATGATGTTTTGCCAGTACCAGACTCCTGCACATTTTGTTAATATTTTTTTTTAAGTATTAAAATGTGTTATGTTCTTGGAAACAAAATCAATAGAAGCTACAAGGGTAAATTAATGAACACAGTAATAATTTAATAAAAAGCATTTCCCTACAACGTTGATATTAGGACTTTTTATTACAATTGGGTAAAAAAGACTATTTACAAATGACCAATGTGTACTTAACTCGTCATTTTTTGTGCTTGACTTAACCATTCTAGTCATTTGTGATCTAAAGTCGTCTTGTTAAATTAGTTATTAATTTGTTCCATTTGAACGAATTAAAATTCGTCAATCTTAATATTGTCATTTGAACAAGTGTAATGTACTATTTGTAAATCATACCCAACAAACTAGTTTAATTTGTACGCTCTGCCACATAGCCAAGCATGTTTCCCAGCATTGAGTACATTCTAATGATGTAAACCACTGATTTTGGCATGACTACTGTTTATGTAGTCATAAGACACTTTGTTTTGACTAATTAATATTCTTACGTGTGGATCATGTGACTTTGTTTTAGTAGTATTGAGAACTGCTGAAAAACAAAGTGCTAGTCAAAATACAATTTTTTTGGTATTGGGAGAACCATATTTACATACGCGTTTTGCCATTTTGGCTCTGTATAGCTTAATTATAACCTGCCGAAATCATACTCAGGAGATCTTTTTTAATGTGTCCTACTTGACGAACCACTTTATATTTTATCGACAATACCCGAAGTAAAGACTTTGGCCTACTTAGTCAAGACTGACTGCTCTGATACCATATTGCTGAACCCTTAAATTCCCCTAATTGCTATACATAGCTGTTCCTTTACAACTTCTCAAAGTTACATGGAATGGCGAACTGTTAATAACATAATTACATCTTTTATGTTGCATTGCGTAGATTTCATCACCCTAAAGCACTTCAACATTGACATTCAGATTACTCGGCTGGCAAATACATTTAATCCCAACATTTGAACACCAAAGTACTGCCTGCAGGTTTGGATGGATTCAATCATATTATTTGTAAACTTGAGGAGACATTTGTACTGTTAACAAAAGACATGATGAATCCACTGAGCACCTTTTTTAATAAGACAATAATTTGATGGTAGAAGCAGGCGCGTAACCAGACCTGAGCCTCCGAGGGGGCAAGACTCAAGAAGTTTCCGCATTTTTTTTCCTGCTCGCTTCGCTCGCCGGGTAATCCCATATTTTCCCCTTCGTTCTCTCGTCCCATGTTTTAGCGTCTCCGTCCCATTTTGGTGTCCGGGGGGGGGGGGGGGCAGTCCTGCCCCCTGCCCCCCCCCCCCGCTGGTTACGGAGGGCCATGGGTACGAGTTTATTGGTAGCAACCTTTTAAAACCCTCTCGACCGAAGAGGGTGGGTTGCCACCAACCACCAAGACCTTCATTGGTTTTTCGCGCCTCGTTAAATCCCCCTTTTGATGCCAAGTATATTGTAATTTATATACACAGAGCGTACACAGAGCGTTTTTAGTGGTATGTTTCGAGTCAGTAACATTGCGACTATGTCAAGTGACGTCATAATTGTGGATTGGCCGTTATACTTATTTTGATTTTGATACCAATGGAAAGAGAAACTTAGTATCCTATCGTACCAAATTTATAAAAATTCGATGGTCAGTAACGAAAAATCACAAGGGTGGCAACCACTCCCCCTCTTCTTCGGGATTTTTTTGTTACAAAAATGCCATGTAGAACGAGGGTTAATAAAAGTATTGGAGCACCTTCGTTAAAATAATACAACGCAGTCAATATGGTATTGATTCTAGGCACACGTGATAAAATAGTGATAAAACAAACTACACCGCAGCAGTAATATGAGTGCAAAAATCACTTTCATACCAATTATCAATCACCGGATAATGGTTCCATCAATTTCGATGGTAAAGAAATTTTGCTTAGAATCGTTTTTTTACTAACTTGTCACGGTAGTAACGTTTTGTACATTGGAAGTATCTGGCAAACGATAGTTTTTACTTTCCGTGTAGCCACTTGTATATAAGCTAACCAAAATCTTCCAAATTTGAAACGTTAAATTTCATTTAATCCTACCCCTTCTCGTTCTGCTGTAAAACCTCGTTTATACTAAGTTATGAGAGCGTAGCTCACCACCCGGGCTCACCATTTGTACATATTAGTAATTTTTTTTTGTTAATGAAATCAAGCGATTTTCTGTCTCTGCACCATGTCCAAGTTACCTGATTGTATTTTGAATGTATCCAAATTTGACCCATTTCAATTCGATAGTATCCTCAATCATCATTCGCTCGCATCTGATAATGACTGCAACATTGACCAATAATATCCAAGTCCCAACTGTAGTTATTACGTAGCGACGGTCTTAATAATTTTACTTAAACTAAGGATACCATTTGTCATTATTTCATCAGAAGGTTCGTAGTTTAAGTAACACTCCACCGCATGTCCTAATTAATCCTCCTAACATTAATCATAACTTTCATATTTTTGGTTTTACGAAACTTGGTTAATTCAAGATTATGATCGAACTTAGTTTGACGTCGAGGTTATTCCAGTTATTAATATCCTTCGTCACAGAACGAGAGGAGCGGGGGCCGCCTTTCAGTCACCCCAATATTGATTATGAGACAAGGACCGACCTCAACATTCATTGCCCTAATTGCGACTCTATTTATCGAAATAAATGACAACAATTCCAGCAATAAAAAAACATCGTTGGTATTATGATCGCCAGATTCAGTTAACCTTGATGAGTTTTATCACGAGCTTTCACGTGTCTTTAATACAGTTAACAATGAACCAAAACGTGTTATATTATGGGCGATTATAACATCGATCTTCTGGATATGACTCTGATCCTAAAGTCAATGACTTCGTTAATCTTATTTTTTCAAATGGGTTTTTTCCTACCATTGATAGGCCTACCCGAATAACAGAAACTACTGCCACGATCATTGATAACATCATAACAAATGATATCTTAGCCAATGTTAATTCGGGCGTCTTAGTCACTGATATTTCAGACCATTTCCCTGTTTGTTCCATCAATTCTTCTTTTCAATAATAACCGCCAGATATGCTTGTAATAACATCAATTTCCTAAAGAAAATTCACGCGCAACTTAAGCGAACAACATCAATGGGTTTAAAAATGGATTATCAAATGAATTGACCTGGAAAAGATGGCGGCACACAGGCTTTAAAAGCCTCTGCAAATTTGCGAAGTGCCTGCCTACTGCAAGGGTTGTCCTCACTTCTTTGCTGTTTTATTATTTCATTATCATTTCTACATCATCTGAGTGAGTATTGACTTTTGTGACTATATTTGAATCACAGTTTGGACAACACCCAAGCAGTGGTAAGCTTAAGATGGAAGGCTTCCGAATTTGGCACCATGTGCTGTTGTTTACAACAGTGGCTACTTGTGTTCTACCCATATCATCTACGGAAGCCAGACCTTAGTTTCTCAGGCTATTCTAAACCAAAATGAATGGCAACGTAACAAAATGAACTTCGTTGACATTTTGAACCACTTCACAGTGCATTAGGAGGCGATTTAATTTCACCCGCAGCCGCAGGTGACGAGCTGTCAGAATATGAGTTCTGAATTTTTGTTCCAAGCCAGAATTCAAGTCAAGAATAATAGCAGTAAGGTTGGCTCGGCCACAAGTCCAAGAAAAGTTTCGAAACATGCCAAGAACTATGAAAAATTCTACCGTAAACGTATGAACGAAACAAACTCTCCTGAAGACCGCAAAAACTATACCCGAGGTTCGTCTTCACAACCGGCTAAAGAAAGACTGGGACAAGGACAGTCAGAGAACGGTTCTTGTTTCATAGAACGTCAATTCAAATGAACAACTTTTGGTCTTGTGCGAAACAACAGTAATGGATTAATACGGTGAAAAGCCAGTTCTACCAGGTTTCACTGTAGAATCCGCCAATTCTTTCTAACCTGGCAAATATTCGCAATCTGATCATCTAGATCTCACTAAATATCCTGGTTCCCCAATATTTCTACACCAGTGTCACAATTCAAATCGACGGATCCGCCCCAGCAACGTCAGAGGTGATTTCAGAAAAAAAGCAGCCTCATCGAGCCTGGTCCGGACGCAAACCTATGGTTTTCTAAAGAGCTACCTTGCATCCACCATTTTCTCGCAACCCTGTATAACAAACTGTTTGGACTGTTTCTCCTGAGCCACCCAGTTTCATGGTGTACTCTCGATCTCGTTATTACAAGAAGGGAGATCACACACTGTAAAAATTTGGGGAGTAAAAAAAGGAGGGTTAAAAAAGTCGATTAAACGTTGGCAATATTTTACTCTTTGGAGAGTTATAAAAACATTGAATCGGCCGTTGATCAAGAGCCAACTTTACTCAACTTTTTAATCTTTGACCTCTTGGGACTGATCCGAGGTTAAATTTTACCCCCCGGGGATTAAAGTTTGCGTCACGCGTCATCGAGGTCTGCACGCTACATTTGAAAAATGGGGAATACCGTAGTCCGAAGGATGCTCCAGCTGCACGTCACTGGGCGTTAAGAAAGTTACAAGGTTTTTTAAGGTAAGAATGGAATTCTTTATATTATGTGTAACCCTACTTGAATTTGAAGAAATGTCAGGTCTGTCAAATTCAAGATTAAACATTCACAGCCTGAGGCTGAGGATGTCCCAACCGTCCGGGCAACAGTCATCACACGCACTGGTCACTGCCATTGCAATTGATTGTACACGAAATTTAATTTTTATGAAGATGCACTTCTTACTGCTAAAAATTCCTTGCATGTTTTCTCCTTACAGTATAGAACATGGATATTGCGGTGGGATATTGTGAGTAATGATTGAGGCTTTCATGAGTAAATGAGGTGACAAATGTTCAATCCACCAAGCATCAATCAATGCCATGGGAATTTCATTGAAATCGATTCAGTGCTACACAGATCGAATCGTGTCAGTGGGATATCTGTGGATAGACAGACGAACGATTGATGGGAGTAATGGCAGTGTGTGTGGGGGAAAAATTGAGTATTCTGCCACCAGGGCACAATTCGGCAACGTTACGAATAAACCGCATGTTAAAGGGCCAAATTTTAAAGTGTGGCAGGATAACTTAAATCATCCCACAAACCGCGTCGAGGGTGCAACGCGAAGACGGCGAGTTGGAGTTTGTAACGCAATGACGGGAGTTTGCAGGTGTGTAACGCGAGACGGCGAGAGATGGCAAGTTAGTAACGCAATGCCGGTGAGAGTTGCAAGTTCGTAACGTGATGGGGGGGGGGGGGGGGGACGGCGATTTGACAAGTTGCAACCGAAGACGGCGAGAGTTTGCCAAAGTTCCTAACGCGATGATGGCGAGTTGCAGTTTCAATGCGAAGACGGCGAGAGTTTGAAGTGTATGCGATGACGGCGAGAGTTTGACAAGGTTGTAACGCGAAGACGGCGAGAGTTGCAGTTTGTAATGTGATGACGGCAAGTTTGCCCAAGAACAAAGACGGCGAGAGTTTGCAAAGTTCGATAACAGGATGACGGCAAGTTTGCAACGCAAAGACGGCGGGAGTTTGCAAGTTCGTAACGTGATACGGAAAGGTTGCAACGGTAAGATGAGGAGAGTTCGCAAGTTCGTAACGCAATGTCGGCGAGATTTTGCATGTCGCCTAACTATTTTGACGGTGGAAAGTTTGCAACTTTGCTACAAACGCGATGACTGCGAGTTTGCAAATTCGCCACGCCATGCCGGCGACTTTGCAAGTTTTAAATATTTAGAAAAAAAATAACAAGTTTTTTTCACAAAATTGCAAACTCGCCCTCGTCGTGGTACAAACTTGTATGTAAACTCGCCCTCATCGTGTTACAAACTTGCTAAAACTCGCCGTCACCTCGTTACATACGCGCCATCTTTGCATTGCCAAAACTGGCGTTTTATGTCCGCTTAGCGTGCCTATAAATGCAGACATGCATGTGCATACAGGTTTGCATAGTATATTAGGGTTTGCAATGCTAAAACTATCTTTCAGTGTGCGAAAATCAAATTTACATGGCATTCTGCGAGAATCACTGCGAGAAACGATTCTGTGATTCATCGTCCAAATGCATCCTTGATGACCCAGCCATATAATTATACAGCATCAAGTCCCGGGGGTGTGGGGGAATAAGCAATCTCTGGAGGAGGGGAAGTTTAGTGTTCATGACATAACAGGGTTCAGCACCAGCCTAGGACTAAGAGGGGGAAAAAATCAAAATTTCATTATAGGATGAATTTCGAAGATAAACGGTACGTTTTCAACACGCAAAATCACTAGTCTTGAAATTTAGCTAGAAGGTGTTTTCAAAAACGCTCAGAAATTTCTAAAAAATGACACAGACAACATCTTACCATTCAACGGTTGGTTAAAAACAAGCCAAACATATGATTAATTTTATCACCATTTAATAGGGAACGGGTCACATTCGGATGCCAGTCTGATATGACGTATGACTACCATAATCCCTATGTTTGTTTAGTGGATGTGCTTCAAAAACTTTTTGGTGAGTACATTTCAGTAGCCTCATGGTAATCTATATTGTCAATCAATGTATAAGGTGGAGACTGAGGTGCTCTTTCCAGATATAAAGCTAATTTGAGTACAAGACCAGCCATTGAATTACAGTTACCCATGATTAGTGTGCTGAAGTATGCAGGAAATCACAGGGCCAATCTCACGGGCCTATCATGATTCGAGGGTCGTTATTCCGAAGGGTCATTATTCGAAAAAACACGAGGGTCATTATTCCGAATTCACCTTCAGGGTCATTATTCCGAAAAAACATGAGGGTCATTATTTCGAAGGGTCATAGTTCCGAAAATACTATGCCGGTTTTTGTTCAGAAGGGTCATTACTCCGAATTTCTTAAATAAGGGTCATTACTCCGAACATAACATAAGGGTCATTACTCCGAAAATAACATACGGGCCATTATTCGAAAAATGATATACGGTCCGTTATTCCGAAAATGAATAAGGGTCTCACTCGAAAATAACATGAAGGTCGTTTTTCCGAAGTGGTCGTTACTCCGAACAATTTTAGCCTATACGGGTCATAACTCCGACACATTAACTTACTTACTAATCTGTACCTAAAAGATGGAATGGAAATGTATAATAGTGTCGAATTACTCCGCCTTTATGCAAAGTTATAATAGAGTCAAATAGAATTGAACGGTTTGCACAAATAATTTTGAGCCAAGGTAAGGGGAACCCGGCCGTGTTTTTTCCGGTTTTCAGGGGGCGTTTTTTTTTGGGAGGTACAGGGCAGATGAAGGCACAATAGAAATTAACCTGTAAATTTATTACATACTTCATCATTTCTTTTCCTATCAAAAGCCTTGTAGAGCCACCATCCCCCTAAGTTTATTTTAAAATTACCAAGCCAGTTTTCGGTGGCGTGAATACTAGTAAACGGCAACTTTCATAGGATTGCTATAAAACTAGATTGGAAATAACTAGGGGCATTGTTGAGAATTAAGCTCAATTTCTTTAAAGATATTTTACTTTGTTTTTGATAAGGGAGTCAAACCCCAAACCATTCATTTTTGCATTATATTAAGCAGATCTTTAATAATTTAAGCACTATTAAACTCAGGATTGATTAAATAGAAAGATTGTTGGTTACCTAAGCATGCGGTTGGTATATAAATACGGTCGCTACCAGCAATTTTATCAAGGATTGCTAAGAATAGATGGAAGACTTTTTGGAAAATTGTAGAGCACCGTAATTAGTTAGATTTCAGGAGTTAATAATATTACTGCCCTAGATTATTAACAAATGTTTATGAAAAGGTATTTACAAAAAATTTTCTGCCCCAGATCCTACAGATGATTCAATAATTTAAGCTAGGAATAAACTTCACAATTACATGAAGGCTTTCTATCTATATGTACACATTCCCCTATGAAAGAGAAGTTACATTAGCAGTCGCCACCAAAACCAAGCCGGGTAATTTAAGACAAGGTGACAAGATTTGACCCGATTGACTGCTAAAAATGGGAAAAATATTTTAGGGATGAAAAAAATCAATGCGCGGAAGAGCACAAAATGTATGCTTCTATGGTAAAAAAAATCTGTAGTTAGTTTGTGATTTTGCAAACGCAAATCTGATACCTTGGTGTATTTTCTGATAAAAAAATTTTGTACGGCAAAATGGAACACGTTTTGGTGACAAAATATTTTATCAACCATCAAAAATTGAACCTATATTCTACAAATTTGATGTTGGGGCATTCAAACTTTTAATTTTGGTAAAAATGTCGAAAAAAGGTTCAAATTAGTACAAAAATAGGTAAATCAATCATATTGCCTTTTATCAAAAATTTTTCATAGAACCCCTGTGCGTTAATCCCAAGGAAACACAAATGAGCGAATTGCGTGATAGTCATTTCAATTTGCATCTTCTGGGGTCCAATTTGAGCCAAAAAATAAAAATGCGTCATAATTGCATAATTCAACAATCAGAATGGAAATGTGTTTACAGTTTTTCCAAAGAAACTATAATTAACTGAATAGAGTAGTAGCCATTCAAGTGACACGGTGTTAATGGACCAAAAAAGTCAAAGTTGTCCAAAAATAGGTCAAATGACAAAACGTCAATTGTCCAAAAATAAAAAAAAATAAGTAATAACAATTTTCTCAAATAGCTTAAGGGGAAACATGATTCATTTTTTTCCAAGGGACAATGATAAGTAAATAAAGTGATAGCCTTTCAATGAACACATTTCGGTATTAAAATGTCCAAAAAGGTAAAAATTACCAAATATGGTAACGTAGTCATAATGACCTCTTTCTCAAATACTCAGGGAATATCATAGAGCCGGAGCAGGAACCTGGGTCAAACATCGTTCACCCCACTACAGAAAGGTTTGACACATTTGGTATTAGTAGAGACCCTCTATATCATGCTAATAGGGATTAATCTCAATTGTGTGTCACTTTTTCAAAGGGGCCATTAAGTTGCACAGGGGTCAAACTTTTAAAATACACCTAGCATGTTGATAATAGGTGCCAAATGTCCGTCTAGTCATTGGATTTCAAAAATGTATAGTTTGTACATCTATAACCATTAGTTTTGGTAGTTAGATGGTAAAAATGGTAAATGGTAAAAAAAACAGGTCAATTACCATAGTACAAGAGGTCAAAAATCAGAAGTTGCCTTTAATTTGTAAAAATGAAAGAAGTCGTTCATCTAGCTAAATGTCAAAAAAGGAATATGGTGTAGGTATCTGCAAGCCATAGTTATAATGTTCTGCCCCAAAAAGGTCATAGTGCCCATAATACCTTTGCGTTGACCTTTTTGACCCTTATTCGGTAGGTATAAATTTAACAGAATCAAAGCTATATTTTTGGGAGTCCTTCCTCAGACAATAATTTGCACGTTTTAAAAGTAGAATCAAATTAACTTTTAATGTTGACCCCTGTAACAATTGAGATTGACCCCTGGTTTATCAATTTTTACCCTATAACTCCGAAACCACTGGTCGTAAGTGTACAAAACGTACATGTTTGGAATCCTTATGAACAGATGGACAATATTAAACGGGTGAACCTGTGTAACCTTAAATTGGCCCTATTGAACAAGTGACACCACAATTTGAAAGTATGTCCACACTGGCAGTCAAAGGTCTCAAACATTTTTGTAGTGGGGGTACCGAACTCCGGAAATAAAGGCCCCGAAAGAATTCTGCGCCTGACCTCTAATAATAAGGTGATACAATGGCGTATTCAAATTTACCATTTTGGAGTCACAATGGGCTAAGGATCAAAATGAATTAATATTGAGGGGGGGGAGGGGGAGGGGATCTAAGATTTAGGTCATATAGGTCAGAAATATCAACACTCTGATTGACAAATGAAGGTAATGCGGCAATAATTGTCATTAAGGTTTATTGTTATCCATTAAATTTACAACCCTCAGTAAATGAGGTATTGGCTATTCCAATGCTATTCCCATTCTCAGATTAATGGAAAGTTACCAGAAATGGGTAAATTAGATCTACGACCTATTTGTCAAAAATCTATAAAAAGGTTCTAGTTCACATCACCAGGTACATTAGAGTTTCAATGAGGTTGGCCATTATAATCACATTCATGGAGGGGCAATAAATTAAAGAAATCAAAAGTTGTTATAATTGTTATTATTAATTGCCCTCTTAGGTTACTCAGAATACAAGAATGATAAAAGTATAAAGAATGCATTCTATAAAGCACCCGATGATTTTGGAGTGCAAGACTATCATCCTCCTCGTGGTGAACCCCGTGTAACTGATCTTTTCAGGCGAATGATAATCAAATGAGGGCTACGTTAACATCTGTTGTCATTTTTAATTCACGGTCATTTTTTTTAATTCACTGTTGTCTTTTTTATCTCACCGTTTTAATCAGGCCCGTCGGAGGACATTATCTGAGGCCAGTCTTGGCACCAGTGCCCTTATCAGGGAAGGCATCATCGGATGTCAAGTCAGATTGGAATTCTCAGTGCTCCAACTAAAACGTGGAAGGTCTCACCAGGGCAAGCCATAAAAATCATCGAACACCTCACAAATACGCATAAAGTTACTGCGATTCTCCTCCTAGAGACACACGCTACTGACAGTTCCATTCTGAACAACTGCGGCTACACCCTAGCCGCACACACCAAGAGTGCTACCCATGGGATTGCCACTTTGCTGTAACTCGGCCCAATGGAAAAACAATTGCAAACCGCGCCTGCAGACTCCACCCGGGAATGGGCAACGACCAATTGCAGGTGTTCATGTCACCAAGTCTACAAGCACCTACCATCGGCTCCAAGCAGATCCCTACCAACTTTATTGTGCAACCTTGCATTTAGGCTGGCGACTTTAATAGTCATAGCATTACCTGGGTTAAGGAAAACCACCCTGATGGAGCTACCTAGGGACTGGGCCTCAAAATCCGGTGTACAACTTTTTGCAAGCACCCCAAGCAACCAGACACTTTCAACTCTGGAGGTGGAATACATCTACAAACCCTGACCTTGCTTTTACAAACATGCACACCATCTCCAATTCCCGTACTGTTCTCGACCGCGTCCGAAGTCCCACACAGACAATACTGACGCTCAGGAGCGCATATCTAGCCCCTGTGTACCAACAAAAAGCCAGTGAACAAAGGTGGGAACTCCGCACGGCAGGACTGGGACCAGCATTCAAAAACATGGTGATTTCAGACGTGCCCAACTTACCGACACCAACCTCCTCCAACCTGGACAATTCTTACACAGCACTGTGTACACTCTTTATAATATTTGTAGCAAAAGAAGACATCAACGTGGCTGCCGTCGCAGCAGTTATATACCACTGGGATGAGGAATGTGATACTCTTTGCAATGATTTTTTGAATTCTGAAACCCGGGAAAGAAGCTTCATCTAAGGCTTCAGATCTGCCAAACTGATTGGACAGGAAACGCGTGAGCGCTGGGAGCGAGACGGTCCAAGGAATCGACTTCCACACATCCAGCAGGAAGGCCTGGAGGACTATAAACGCCTCACGTAGAATTTCCAAACAATCGAAATGTCCAGTGACTGCCAACTCAATTGGCTGAGCAACTCCTCGCAAATGGTCGTTTCAAAGAACATTGATAAGGAGCACACTCGCTCTGTCAAAAAAGAGATCACCAAAATTCGCCGAGCCCCTGGCGTGGACGGGTCACTTTCAAAATCATTCTCACTAGATAGCTTACCTCTGCTATCAGCGAACTAAAGAGTGGAAAGGCCGGGCCCTGATAACATACCAGCAGAGTCCTGGTGCAATGATTTACGGTCTAATGCTCCAGGAGTTCACACATGTTGCCTACCAATCAGTCCTTACCAAGATATGGAGGAGAGCTACTATCATCGCACTCCCCAATCAAACAAGCCTGTCGATAACCCTAAGAACTACCGCCCAATACACTACTGTGTGTCTCCTTCAAAACTCCTTGAGAGGAGATCCTGGCCCGGCTGGAGCCCGTCGTCGACACCAATTGCCTGGCGAACAAGCAGGATTTCGCCGTGGCCGGAGCACTGTTATCGACCAGATTGTAAAACTCACAAATGATATTGAGGAAAAGCTTTGAAAAGGCCGTAGGCAGGCGTCATCTTGGTGGACCAGACTGCAGCACACTACCACCGTGTGGCACCAGGGCCTGACACTCAAGCTTATCGGACCATCCCGGATTGTCACCTTGTACAATTCATATGTAACATGCTGCAAACCGTAGCTTATTCTCAAGACCAGTGATGGGCAGAGTAGTGTCGGCGTCGTCTGAGGCACGGAGTACCACAAGGATATGTACTGGTCCTATGCTGTTCAACTTGTATATCAGCGATTACCTCAAACAATCTAGACAATACGGCTACGCCGGACGATATTGCCCTCCTCCACTCGGACAGCAATGGACAGAAGTAGAAAGAACACTTACTAAAGGACATGGCTCTACTGCAGCATATCTCACGGACTGGGGACTGAAGCTGAGCGAAGCCAAGACCACCGCTATGCTTCCACCTCAACACCAAAGCGGCTCATCGCAGCTTCAAATCAACCTCCACGGAGCGCCCCTCTGCAAACCAATCCTACACAACCTACTTGGGAGTGAAGCTGACCGGCAGCTTACTTACCGGCAGCACTCGAGTCCGTATGCGCAAGTGCTTCGAGGAAAATCTCATGCGCCGACTTGGCTGGTCTCGTTGGGGGGGGCTGCTGGCCGAAGACACTACGCACCGCTGCTTGTCTGGTCTACAGCACTGCTGAAAATGCCGCACCAGGCATGGTTCAACAGCTATCACCAAAGAAGCTGACACTGAACTCACGAGACCTTGAGAACATCACTGGCTGCCTCCGTCCTACTGCATCTGAATTCCTACCAGCGCTTTCAGGCATTGCACCCTTGCAGAAACTTTCGAGGAACAACCACAAGCCACAACTGTGAATAAGGCCCTGCTGGACAAACAAGCACTGTGCATAACACCGTCAAAGAATCCCAACTCGCGACAGAGACTGCGCCTCGCGACCTTCTTGCCGGACACGCCGCTAAACTCTCCTGCTCCCCATTCAACATCTACAGACATGGAATATGCCGGCTTGATACCCCAAGACCAGAATCAACTCTCTATTACACCTAAGACAGATCTACCACCTGGCAGCAATCTCCTCGGCAAGGAATGGGTCAACCTTCAACCGGATTCGCACAGGAGTCGTCGCTTCAATAGAAATATGCACCGATGGGGGCTGCGTCAGCCTGCCAATGTGGTTCTCCACACAGATGCGGAAAATCCCATTCTCAACGGGCCCTACCGTCGTCCACCGGTGGACAGAGATTTTCAAAACCCAACCAATCAAAGTGAGTTGGCTCCAACGCTTACAACGTTTAGCTGATGCCTCATACGCAAGAAGAAGAAGATTTTGATACCAGCGCAGCGACTAGCTATGATCCTGCTCTTTCTTTGATACCGAATTATGATACGAATAGAATGGCGTCAGAATAACGTTATCAAGTCCGCGAGTCTGAAAAATTGGTATTTTCCACAGGAAATAAAGGCGAAATTCTAATTTGCGCTAAAAGTTAGGAATATCGGATTTTCATGAGGTTTTCAGCTCTAAATGGTGGCAAATGACTTTTGCTATACACAGAGAGTTTTAGAGTCATACTGTGCGATAATTAATATTTTCAAAAAAGCACCATAAATTTCCGCGGTGGCAATCACCCCTTACCCTTCGATTGACGGCATACCCAACCACGGTGAAGGTACTTACCTTCCATTTTTTATCGTCAAATGACCAGAACTGATGAGAGAATGAGTACATAAAAGCTTCTAAAGCTTTTTGGCATTTAGCGCACCAGAGCAAGGTTCACTAGTGGGTATAACCACCCTACAATCTTTGGTAAGTAAGAGAGGGTTAAGCATAATTTATGCAAAATATTCCAATTTTATTTTATAAACTGCATCATAATATTCTAATCGCAGTTGATATTTTTTTAATTTGTTGAGTATTTATTTAATTTGTTAGGTTTTAATCAACGGTCAGAATGATCTTTGGTAGAGAAACAACCCGAAATGGGAAAACAGTCACAGCCCCATTTTTGCGGCATATTTAGTTAGGTTTTAATGGAGCCGTGAATCCACCAAGAACGGGACAAGCTTGATGGATATTTTTTAGCCGTTAATATTGATCAAACCCCAGGTCCAGATTAAAACAAGAGCAGCCTACCTTGAGATCCTTGATAGATCATTGCGTGTAACACATATACTTAACTTTTAAAAAAAAACCTTGGGAGCCTAGAATAAATTCTCGGGGAATAAATTATTTACAATTTACAATTAGAACCAGATATATAGCCGAAATATCCATCTGCATGTGAAAAATCAAGGATAAAACTTATAAACATGAGGGCCTGGGACGTGTTCATCAGAACACGAATAAGTTCAAAGAACATAGTATTTTGTTTTTAATGTTATTTTTTATTAAATATCTAGTGGCTCTGCTAAGTATAGCCCTTAGAAAGAACGTTATATGTAAATGGAATAAAAATATTTAAAAGTAATTCAGCTGATGCTAAATGTCGGGTAATTTTGCACATTTAAACGTAAACGAGATCTAGAAAATCAACACCCTGGCCATATCTACGTACAGTTGCCACCAAAGTATTCGGCCTTCAAATCGAAATCAATGTGTCAACATTGGAAATGTACCTCTGATCCTAACCAATGTACAACATATCGAGGGTTGACAATCAGAAGGACGTACTCAACACTAAAGAAATATAAATAATGTCTTTAATTTGCTGTTCATAAGAAGCTCATTACTAAAGTTTATATAATGTTTGCTTACAGTACCATCTACGAGCTTTATGAGATATTTACAATTTTGAGTAATGACTAGATTGCTTAGTAGAATATAACATCACATTTCTCAAAGGCAGTATTACAGCAGAATTAAAGAAACCTTATATTTCTTTTAGTGTGGTTAGCCATCTGATTCTCAACCCTCCGATATATTGAATTGTTGAAAATCGAAATAAAAATAATACGGTGCAAAATTGTCAAAATACCAGGAATTACATGATCACATATATTGCACTCAGTTTATAATTTGATCCATTTTTATTTATCGGGATTACCTGGTACCATTTGGTTTGACCATAGGTACATTTCTAACTGGTTCATTGACACAATAATGTATACTTGAAGGTAATATTTAGAAAGCTGCTGTCAAGTAATTTTGAAGATATTCACGTTTTTAGCTGACATATTGATTGAAGTCATGTTAAAATTTTAAAAGTCTCAAAAAATATATATTGTGTCTATCAACATAATCTAAGTACTTAATGTTTATTTTTTCGCAGATAGTTGCTGTTATATGGCATATCTTAACATTTATTAGATTGGGCTTCCATTTGAATTTGAGTGTGACTCAATGTTAAAAGTGCCATGCACTTGATTCATTGGATCTATAGTGTATTCTAGTAAACTCCATGTTTGAGAAATATAGGGTTAAATAGATGAATTTCATTTATGGCGACGTCATCTGGAATTCTCAAAATGCTCAAGGATGCCCAGCTGGCACCCAGCAGATTCCTATTTATACCCCACACTAATTTTCAGCAAAAAAAATGTGTCCATACTCAACTTAGTCAGGCCATAAATTGCGACCAGATCTACCGACTATTAAATGGTATCCTTTTTAAGGTAAATGGACATGCTCTGATGGATTATTCTAAGAAAGGATGCATTCGACTGATTTACCAATTTTGGCCAATTTTGACTTTTTTTGGCCATTTGTACCCTAAAATAAAATGTAGAAAGGCCAACACCCCATACGTTGATGCACATCCCATGGTGGTATGAAACCACTAGGTTGGAACTTTGTAACAAACTAGGCCGTCAAACGTTATATTTTGATCCTTTGGCCGGCCATCTAAAAGGCATTCAAACAGATGGGCCTCAAGCAAACTCATATCCCTGAGCGAAGTTGGATGTTGAGCGCCTCACAAAATTCAGGTTTAACCCGCCAAAGTTGAGTCCAAAGACAGAGGACCTCAGACACATAATCAAGGAGTGCATGTTTGGGGGTTATAATTATAAATGGGTGGTTTGATATTAGAGTGGATCGGTGCGCATGCTACAGAGCACATCGCTATGTAGCCATGGCGCGTATATTCAAGGGTCTTATGTTTGATAAGAGGACTGTTGCAGGGGAAGTTTCTGGAGTTTTGAGTTATGCACAGGTAATTTAACAGAAGAATGATTGATGTGAACTTCTTATAGTTTTTCTTAATTTATTCATGATATTTACTAAGATCTTTTGAACAAAGGTTTAAGATGATGATTTTTAAGGTCACTGGGACCGAGGACTGCCATAGTAAATGCATTCCAGTTTACAAAAACATCGTTTGGAAATCCCCAATGCACAAATCGAGCAGATGTGTCCTACCATCCCTGTACAGAACAACGTGTATAGTCTCACATCTGATCGAGACCGCGGTGACACCGAGATACAGAATGCTTGCTGCTTGCCGTATTGTAGTTATAACGGTACCGAGATGAAAGTTTGTGTCAGTGTCAGGTACCAGGTAAAGTGTCAGGTATAAGACTATTCAGTTTGCTCTTCGGGGCGACCGCTATAGATAATCCGCCTATGTTGAAATCAGGTCTGTACATGACCCTCTCTGCCCAAAGTTGCCTATTATTTTTTTCCAAGACACCGTGATTAGTCTAACCAGTACAAAATTTACCTGCTTCCTTACTGATTCAAAAACCGAAGTACGATGACGCTAATCGGTTGCTTTTTCCAAGTAGGGATACGTACGTCATTTTTTTACCTGAATGGTCCCCCGAAGCAAAATACTAAACCAATCAAGCCGGAGTATCAAACCCTCTTTATTTTTTCCAAAAAATGGCTGTTATCCAATAATAAAATTCCCTTTTAAAGATTCAACATCTGTTATTGTTCTTTAATAATTAATATTCAATTGTCCTCGCATGTGAATGTGAAAAAAGATGGGGTCCATAAGGGTCTAACAAACTGAAAAAGAGTACGCAGATTAATTACCCTTACCGTGGACTGTGTGAGCAGACGGATCCCCGTGGTAGTTTTTGCAGGCCTACAGCCCTGGCGCGCGATGCTGAGGGGTTATGCTGCGTCTACGACAAAGAGATACATGTTATAAGGTGAATTTTTCCGTACTAAGTCACCTTCACAGAAGGGGAGAGTATATCAGGGGGCTTATCTAAACGGACATAAACTACGGCTCCGAAGGCACAGCGCGGGTGTGCTTACAATGAACTATTCCTTTATTATTTTTAACAAATTATATTGTTGAAGTAGGGCTTTTTGACTCGTCTGTCTATCCTTGAAATGCTAAAAAAGGATATGTCTTCAGTCAAAAAGTCCTGTTTTCGATTAAAAAAATGATAAAATTAGCTGTCCTTGGTTTTCGCGCAAATAGAGGATCGCGAAGAACATGTGATACAGGCTCAGATCTGTGTTACACTCTAAGAACTTGTGGTTAAAATTGAACCAACATTTAACAAAATTGACAAAAGCCAAACTTTGGATAAAAGGTGTACCGGATTTGTTTCGTAATTGGCAAGTGGTTTTTTTTTTTTTTTTTTTTTTTTTTTACCAAAAATTGAGCAAATTCGTTCCAATAATATGACTAAAATATTTTACATGACCCAACAAAATTGGTAAAACAATTTACCCCAGTTGGGCTGTTAATTTGGTTAAAAATGAGCCGACACGTTGAGAGTGTATGAACACCCCAACGAAAGACGGGTTTGAAACCTCATATGAGTATAGTTAAAGATTGAAAAAACTGTGTCATGTGTGATCACTATATTAATTATGAGTAAAAAGTAATGCTACAGGCACACGGTCAAATACGTGTGCTGCGGATTTTTTATATTTTTTTATCCGCAGAAAATCACTTAAAAAACCTGCGCAGAAAAGTTAAATTAGCTGAAATCGGATAATTGCGGAATGAATTACGGCTATATAATAAGGACATTTACGCCTAACGCCAAAACAATTGAGGCAGGTTTGACGTCTAATCTACGGATGCTGCGGATAGTTACGGAGACTTTCGTAGACGTACGGAGGACTTACAGAGAACATAAGGCGAGATACGGAGACTACGGAGAGATACGGAGGACTTACGGAAAGATATGGTTTACTTTCGCGTCCGCATTCTCCGATCTTCATCAGCAGCGGACGCGAGCCCATTTCAGTCGCCGATTTTGGATGCCAGAGGACACGTTATGCTCTATTTTCACAAAATATCTCTAGATCCGTAATTATACGTAACTAATCCGTAAGGGACCGTAAATGCATTCATAGGTGTCCACATTTTCATCCAAATGGATCCGTAGGGGTTGACGCGAATTAAAATACGGATAGTTTACGGAGATTTACGTTATCGGATAATTAGGGGTTTTTGATGCGGATTTTTTACGTTTTTTTATCCGCGGGAAATTTAAAATATTGAGATTTTTAAATTATTCTGCGGGATCCTGACGGATGCGGTGGATTTGTGCGGATTAATTACGGATCAAGTTACGGATAGTAGATACAGGATTCTGCGGATTTACGGACAAAAATCCGAGCGTCCGCAGATCCGTATATGACCCCCGTGTGAACTGTAGCATAATGTATCAGAAAGTTAGCAGACTAGATTTTTGTATAGTGTCTATACGTATCGCTTTCTTACGTTTGTTACAATAGGTTTTGTTAAAAAAACACGCCACAGATAGAACACCATGGATTGGTAGTCAGTGAGATGGTGTTTTCATAAAAAATATGTCAACACAAATAAACCGATATTTATAGTTTATTGCTTACTGTAATAAAATTTTATGTAAACTTAAAATATGATATTGAAAGGCCCATATTTAAAATTTACATCAATACTATGGAGGGTGTGGTTGAGTGATGGGTGGGGTGGAGGGGGCTGTGGGTGTGTGGTTGCGGGATGTGTGGGGTGTGCACTCTAACCAAAACAAGCGCTTCTATTATAATACCACTTTCAACATGGTTTCTTCTGGCTTTACGTATAAAAGTCACTCCGCTTATTCTTGTTTACAACTGATAACCAGGGCCATAACCAGATATTCCTTTTAGGTTTTTTATTTCCTTCTTTTTCACGGAATATGACCCTTAGTTATTTCGGTTGTAATGACCCTGATGTTATGGTTCGGAGTAATGAGCCTTATGTTATATTCGGAGTAAAGTAGTAAGAACCCTGATGTTATTTTCGGAAGTAATGCGCCCTGACTCGTTATATCGGAGTAATGGACCCTTGTTAGATCGGAGTATTGCCCCTAATGTTATGTCGGAGTAATGACCCTTATGTTATATGCATTCGGATATGCCCTTATTTATATTCCGAGTAACGACCCTTCGGAATAATGACCGTCATACTACTTATGGAATAATGACTCTTCATACTAAAACGACCCCCTTGTGTTATTTTCGGAGTAATGACCCTCATGTCCATTTTCGATATGGTCCTTTATGTTTTTTTTTTTCGGAATAATGACCCTTCGAATTATACCCTTATTTAAATTTCGGAATACTGACCCTTCGGAATAATGACCCTATCGGAATAATGCGGAGACCCCAATCTCACGGGAAGAGTCGGATTTAGAGGAGTGAAAATTTGACAGGGATCTGACCAAATAAAGTGTATGAAGGTATGTATGTCTTGTTTATTTTTATGCCCATTTGCATTTTTGGCACAGTATGCAGTAGCCATCACCACTCTATTGCCTGCCAAACCATGCAATTTTGGCTGATTTCACCCAGTGTGCATGAATTGTACATGCATACAAAGCACAGAGATGTTATTTTTTTAAAAAATGCATGGGAAGCTCTTGGGCTCCACATAAAGGTCACACAATTCCAAATGCATTGCAATTCGGCATGACTTTGCGACGTGATATACCACTGTTCGTAACAAATAGTTTTTTACTCATAGCATCTAAAACAGAATAAATTTCAAGGTAATAAAATTCAAGGATTTATGACAAAAAATAATTACCGTATGAGCTTTCGTGTGATGAAATTTTCGCAAAATTTCATGAGGTGAAGTGGGAAAATGATGCCGTCGATTGGGGCACATCTTCACTCTGTTGTCATGAATTCCTGTTGGTTGCCAGGGGGTGGCGGGGAATCCCCGCCCCATTTTTTTTCTTCCTCCCTCCCCAGTTTGTTTCCCCCCTCTCCCCCAATGGGAAAGGAAAAATGACAGATATTTTGGCCAAAATTAGCGATTTAGAGCAAATCACCAAAATATGGCAAAGTCAAAAACGATTTGGGGGCCAAAAATTCACCACATTTTGACAAAAATCAGCGATTTGGGGGCCAAATTGTGTTTAAAATCTTCCAAATTTTTGGATATTTGCCTCCCAGAATTTAACCTTTTTCCAAACAACATTTCACTTTGGGGGGGCTCCTCGTTTTTCCCTCACAGAAAATGCCTGGCGGCCACCATTGGTCATTAACTGTCCATTATTATTAGATTGCATGACCCAACTTGTTAACTGACTTACCCTGTCATGTCTATGGTACATAGTGTTTGTAGCCATTGAGCATATGTATACGTAAGGTTACAAACTTCAAGAAAATACAAAACATTTTTTTAATTTTTTTAAGTTTTTATTTTTGTTTTCAATTTCAGGAACTAATGGTTGCGAAATTGTAATACGCATGGAAACTGACAACTGCTCCACTGTCTCTTAGTGCCAGACAGCATCGATTGTTTTGGAAGTGGAGAACCTAGAAGAGCTTTGTAGCACAAATAACTGGCTTCACTGCTTGAAATAACAGGGGCAAGGGGCAATTTCCCCTTTTAAAAGGCAAAATGCCCCTGGTTCTGAAACAAAACTGTGTACATTTGTAGAGACAGGGGCAATAAATGTTAAAAAAAAACCCCAAAAATTGCTCCTTGGATATGAAATCCTTATTCAAGCCCTGAACTGCTCAGTGTTTTGCAGCAAGAGGTGCTCCTTCCATCATCACACTGTTGGCACTGGTTTGAGATGGTCCCCTACAATCGCAAATTCCTGTGACAATTCTGTCTGGAGCTGACTTAAGGTGGTGATCTGTGTTTGTATTTTTTGCTTCTTGGTGATCACAACATTCGACGAGGATATACGTAGCTCGTGCAAATACAAGTTCGCCTTGCAGTATTTTTAGAGCCCTATTCCGTCCAGGGTCATTGAAAAGCAATCAAGTTGCTTCAGGACTATTGATTTCTAAGTGACTCTCCAACGTCAAGAACTATTTAATTTTACCTGCAATGATTCTCTCTGCCGTCTTCCCGCAAACTCCCAATTGATTGCTTCTATTGACTTTCGGGTCCGCTTTCCCCCAGCAGAAGACTTTGAAACAATTGGCGCTCTGATTGACTTTGAGACATCCACGCACGTAAACACAAAATCTTAACCGTCGCCATCTTGTATCCCACCATGTACCACCAACCTACCCGAAGTCCCCAAGGGTTTCCCCGATGTCGACTTACGTTGTCACCTCCAAATTTAGCAGATGTGTCCGGTCAAATTTGCACACCCGGAAGTAGAGCGTACCTTCCGGTCATTGCTTTTGATTGACTTTAGAACCGCGTTTTCCTGGCAGAAGCGTTGAAAATCAGTTTTTACGCAAGTTATAATCCTCTGCGGGGAAAATGTCCGACAGTCATTGAAAAGAAAACAATACCGTACTCTAATTGACGGTCTCGTACATCAGAGAACACCTATGTGTTGCTTCCTATTACGACTCTCGGGCGGCCGTTTTAGGCGGATGTACTTTAGTAGTTTGGACACTATTTTTATAGGTAGTTAGAAAAGTTTATTTTTATATTTCTGGAATATACATTGTAAAATTATAAAAACCTTTTGGATCATGCATTACAGTGCTTGCACTATACAGAGTGCTCATTTCAAAATGCGCTGCCAACATGAATATTGTAATTTTTGGTAATATTTAAAGGGGCATTTCATGTTCCACAAGCTTTGCCCCCCCCCCACTTAACTAAAACAGTTATCCTCATCTGAACTGTCAACCATTAAAAATCCATGTGTAATTAATCGTAGTGCAAATTTGGGCATATCTGTAAAAAATTCGAAATTTTTTGTATTTTCTTCGGTCCTTTAACGGACAGAAATTACAGCAATATGGTCTAAGGATGAAAGAAACACGCCTTTCCTTCCTCATAGATTAAACTGCAAGGTCCGGGATCGTCCAAAAGTTGTGAATAAGATAATTCGGCCTGAAAAATTTAATAGTGATGGACCCTTCCTGATTTCACTGCTCCTTTAAAGGCATTAAAGGCGCATTTTTGTGATTCCATTTCACCCTCCTGTTTTACTTATGTTTTTAATTTAAAAAAAAAAAAAAAAAAAAAAACTTTTTAGTTTATCCTGACCTTGCGGTTTTGTGTTATGAGCAATGCTTGTTTCCCCACGGTCCCATAGGCCACTGTGCTATAATTTTATGTCCGTTTACAGGACAGAAAATACAAAATTGCAAATTTCTTACAGGTACGACCCAATTTGCACGTAAGATTAGGTACACATGGATTATTGGGGGGGGTAAAGTTGATATTCACAATAAAAAATCTCAACTTTTTAGGTAAGTCGGGGGAATGAGCCTGTGGATCACTAAATGCCCCAACAATGATATCTAGCTGAAAATTGCAGCCATTTTAGGCAAATCCAAGCTTTTTTGAGGGCCAAAGTTAGGTATGTTGCCACTGTTCATTATTCTAGCAATGCCAGGCAGTAGGGTTGGGGGTAATTAATCACATCTTGAAAATACATGTTTTTAGTAACTTTAAAAGTTTTTAATCTTGCTGAAACATACATGAACTGGGCATTTAGAGATTTCAAAACTGTTTGAGTACTTTTATAGAAATTGACACTAATGTCATCATCATTGCTATCTACTTACTGCGATAGCACTGCTGACAGCAGCATAAAATATCGGAATAAAGCACATACCACTTTGTGTGTTTTCTTTAAAGACTGCTAAATTCATCAAGGTCACAAGTGCCCAAGCTATAAGCTAGCCACATCAAGTTAAATTCACTTTTGAAAGAAAGACATTTGGCGGGACATCTTTTTTTTGTTTTACACATCACGTAAATCCGATTTCGCCTTGTTGAAACCAGTGATACCATAATTGTTGACCTGTGATTTCATGGGAGCCTCTTTGGAAGATCACAGTTTGGTGGCATGTTTATTGAATATCTGTTAACTTCTTGATTAAATCATATAGTCTCTTATACAGGATATTGCAATTGTCATTTGTGATGTTTGCACGTAATCTGCTTTTATGTGTAATATCGCGCCCTCATATACATAAAATGTCCTTTGAATTAAAAAGAAAGTTAAAACTCCATGCCAACTCCCATACATGGATTTTGTTGACCTCAAAATATAAACACCATTCACCAACTTCACAGACTAAACCAGAAAAACTAACAAAAATGCATATCAAGTTACTTGCTGACATCCTTGGATAATTGCAGTTTCCCACCTGGCCCTCTAACTATAGATTTTGCATTTCTTTCCATTCTTTTGTCTAGGATAATTGTGTTTTTTGTGTAAGTCAAATGCATTATGCACTGGTGCTTTTGTCTATATTAGTTATACATTCTACAATGCATCCAATAAAAGGTTCAAAAAAAATTCCAACTGCAATTGCTCTGTTAGCTGTGCATGTCCATTCTGTGGTATTTTTTATTAAAACAGGAACTTGCCTCAGGTAATTAAAAAAAAAAAGGAGTGACCCCATGCAGAGAAACGACTCAACACTGGGTTTGAGTAAAATGTTTTTTTGCTCTGCTGTTTGATTTAAAAGTATTACTCAATAATGAAGTAAATTTTTACTCAAACAGATGAGTGTAAATTTTTACTCAACAGTAAATGATAAAGTTTACCCTGATGTGGAGTAAAAAGGGAACAACCCTTCCTGGTTGATAAAACTTTTAATCAGCAGGGTTGATTAAACTTTTTAATCGCAGGTTGATTAAAATTTTACTCCATTACTCCACTGTTTATTAAAATTTTACACTTTAGAGGAGTAAAGCTTTAGTCTATCATGTTGAGTACAGTTTAATCATCTGAAGGGTTTTTCCCTTTTTAAACACCCAACGATTAAAATTTTACACTAGAAGAGTAAAAATTTTAAGAGTGCAACCGTACCTGAGAATTTCCGCATGATTGCTTTATCCAGTGTGCTCGGCAAGATTGTCCATCAGATCCTGGCTGTCCGATCAACGACTACCTCACTAAAACAAACTGATTGACCTTCCATTCAGAAGCCTTCCTCCAAGGAAATCAATGGTGTAATTGAACATAACCAACTTTTAATGAACTTATTTTCTCACGCAAAATCAAATAAACGTACACTTCACGTCACATTCTTCGACCTGGAAGACCGCCTTTGGTTCTGTTCATCACGACCATCATCAGTTATTCACTTAACGTTGCAATTCCCCCCCAATGTCACCACGGTATTTGTGAGAATCTTATTCCAATCTTGATGGCCGTGTTATCACCACTGATTGGACTCTCCCGTTCAAATTCCACAAAGGCGTCTTCCAGGGCGATCCATTATCACCATTATATTTTTATCTGTATGCAACCCAATTCTAGAAAAACGGCAAGCTGTATGAACCCTCCGGTTATTCTCTAAATGGCTCTAAGTTTATTACAACACCATTTGCTGATGACTTTAATCTCAGGACAACAAACAAGAAAACTCACCAACGGTTACTTAATGAAATTTCTGCATGGACCACGTCTATGAATCTCAAATTAAAACACGCGAATGTAATAATTTCGATTGTGAGTGGTAGACCTACCCCAATTGAGTTTAGGTTGGGGGAGTAACAATGTGAGCTCTATTAAAGTTGACCCACACAAATTTCTCGGGTCCCATCTCTCCTTCTCATGTAAGCAGGAAGATGTGTATGATCATGTCAAGGAACATTTTACAACTCGACTTGAACGTATTGACAAGCTTCTTGTCAGAGGAGAGTTTTTAAAATCAAGATCTACAAAAACTATCTCCTACCGTCATGTCGCTTCATTCTCACAGTCCATGACTTGACAAAGACACATCTTCTTGCTCTAGACTCAATTGTACATGAATACTTAAAAGCTGGTCTGGTCTAGCACATTCAGCTGCTACAGAAATTTTTCATATCCCTCATTTGTTGGACATCAAGTCGGTCCATCAGCTTTATCTTGAAGCCCACACCACAGCCCATTTGTCATCTAGGACTAAAGCCGATTACAAGGTTAATGTTGCGCTTGACTCCCGTCTCGAAAGAGAGGTGAAACTGACTAGAAACATTTTCCAACCATTAATTACTACTTTGGGCCCAAAAAAATGCATTGATGGCTCGCCATTCCAACCCCGGTGCATCTCAAAATCAGCTGAAGACCGCCCTGGTTAAATCCATCAAAACTGAGGTTACTGAAACCTGGTTGAAACCACCTTAAAACTCTTGTTGTCCAAGTACCATGTTTCTTGTTTCTTCCCTTGCAGAGAAATCTGACCATCCTTGAATCATACATTTACAATCTCCCTAAGGGCATCAGAAATTTATGCTAAATTCTTTTGTTGATACCTTACCAACCAAAAACCTCTTAGTCCGCTGGGGAAAAAGAAACAACCAAATTGTTCTTTGTGTGGTAATAAAGACCCTCATGCATGTCCTCAATAGCTGTAAAATTATGCTTTCAAGGCCGTTATACTTGGCTTCATAACTCTGTTCTTCGCAAGATCATGGATGCTCTTAAAGATATCAAAGACCAACTTGGAAAATGTACTGTTGAATCTCTCTGAGGGCCGCTAAAACAGCAGGCACCACCATCCCACCTGAAATTCTTTATACACAGCAGAGACCCGACTTGGTGCTCATCAATGAGGGCTCCAAATCCATCATCATTGTTGAGCTTAGTAAATTCCTTTTGAGCAAACATCCACAAAACGCATGAGTACAAAGAAACACATATGCTAGTCTCGTCAATGAGCTGCAAGACCAGGGGTTATGACACTAACCTATTTTGTTTGAAATGGGAGGCAGGGGTCTCATTTCCAAGTCAAAACATCATGCGTTAGATTCATTTTCCGTTCCGTTTCAAAGAAAACAAACACGAAGCAGGTTTCACAAGTTTTTAAGATATAAGCAATGTGCAATAAACTTCATTCTTACACCAATTTTCCTACGGCCAAATATGATAAACACGGACTTTATACTGCTTTTCACCATATAATTGTGCAATACTTCAGCTGGTCCCCAACTTTTCTTTGATACTTGTTATTTAACTTTGTCATCTCAGGTTTTAAGGCCATTTAAATGTTTAACTTTTACGGTGCTTGTACTGTTGATGCTTGCGGAAAACTGAGTTTGGTTGTACCAACTTAGTTCTCTTGTTCCTGGCTATATATGTTTTCTTTTCAATTTTGGCTGTATAATACTTGTGTGAATAAAGATTTAAATGATGAAATAAAAACACAACGTGGCGCATGTTAGGGGGGGTACGATCTATGGACAATCCCCCGAAACGGCTTTTCACACCTTTCCACATAAATTATTAATAGTTTAATATCCACTGTCCCTGTCAACCACTACAAATTATCTAAACGTAAAACACCTAGGCACCCTGGATAACATTGGGCCTATTAAATCGATCAACACTAAAGATAATTTAGGAAATATCGCTCCAAACCCAGTGATGATACTAAACTAAATACCACAAAATATAGCAATAGTTTAAAAATTATCTCTTGCGCATTGTTAAGTGTACACTATAAAGCAGCGTTGATCACACAGGAACAACATTGAAAAAAAAAACATGGCAAACCCTCAAATAATCTTCTCGTAGACATACAAACAACCCAAACCACCTCAACTAATTGACTCTAACTGCTGCTGAAATAAAGACCCGTGAAATGGCTAACAAAATTCAATGACTTTTTTACCAACATACATCCATCACTTGCTGCTGCTCAAAAGACCCCCTTCCGGACAATCGGTAATCCTACAATATTGCCAGTTCCTATCGGTTCCCCATGTATTTCTCTCGCCTACAACTAAGGAGGAATTGTTGGATAGTGCATCACAAATGAAAACAAACCTAGTAATAAAGTGTGCGTCGATGGGTATTAGCTCAAAACAACTAGTTAAACAGATTTTACCACACTTATTGAGCCATTATGATATATTCAATCTTTCCATATCCACCGGTGTGTCCCATCTAAACTAAAAAGTTGCTAGAGACTTATCAATTCCACCCCGATCTTTTAAAACTGGTGATAAGCATTCTTTTGCAGTAATTACAGGCCAATATCCATCCTTCCAGCCTTTCCAAGATTCTTGAAAAATTAATTTATTACCCACAGAATCATTCGCATTTATGATAAAACATAATCCTCACTCCTGCCAGTTTGGCTTTAGGCCTAGCACTCCACCTTAATGGCAATCAATAAACTCTGATAAAATTCTACTGCCCCCTGCGACCAAAATCTGCCTGCTGGGATTCTTTCTAGATCTCAGAAAAGCATTCGATTACTCTTGATCACAAAATTCTCATTAATAAACTAAAAAAATATGGTATAAAGGTACTGCCAATACGGCGATTGAAACTACCGGATACCAAAACAATTCGTTGAATTAAACAACACCACTCACCCACGTCTTCGATCAGTTGCGGCGTACCTCAAGGCTCAATTCTAGGACCCCTTTATTTCTACTTTATATTAATGCACCTCCATCAGTGCTCCCTAATCTTCAATTTAGTATGTTCGCGGATGACACACTATATTCTGTATTTCTAACAAGAACATAAATTACTTGAAGCAACTTTAAATAAAGAATTAACCATATCTAATGGTATTTTTTTAAATAAATAAACTTTCTCTAAAATCGGAAAAAAAACTAATTTTATGGTAATCAGAAATAATAAACACAACCCATTACCACCAAATGATTTAAATTATTCTCGACCATAAAACCACTTGAACAGTAAACACAACTAAATTTTAGGCATTTTAATTGATGATGACATGTCTTGGAATTCACACACTTCAACATGTTACTAAAATAATTTCCTAAATATAAGCAGGTATCATCAGAATAAGTTTAACCCTTTCTGCCCCTTGATTCACTGCCCACCTTATATAATACGGCTTGACTTCCCTTACATCAACTACTGTGCCATTATCGGGCTGATAAAAATTAAATTCTCATCTCATTCTCTGTTTTTAAGCAAAAAAAAGCTCATCCGGTCATGCACAATCACTTGGCTAGCCCCATACAGACCATCTTTTCCCCCATGAATACGCTTAAAATTAATGGACTCTATCGTCTTCCACGACTGCCACAGTTTATGTATACATACCACAATGACCTACTTCCTCCAAATATCTTAGATGATAACCTTTTTTCTTGACCAGAAAAGACGTCCATCCCTATGACACCCGATCATCTAAGGATTTGTACGTTCAGACAAACCAACACCAGACTTGCTGAAAACACCCATTAGGATCCAAAGAGCCATTTTATGGAATTCTTTGAAAAGACCCGTCTAAAAACAATCCCCATCCTAGCTTATTTTAAAGCAATTCTCACAACACACAGCTCATTGTTTTTTATTCTGCCCTGCTTAATTGTCTTATAATTTGGGTAACTTATACTTATTCATTATATTTAACCTGTTTTTTTTTCTCTCTCTTGTGTATTTTTTTTTCAAATCTTTTAATTGTATTTTGGTCAGCACCTGATTTTCCAGTGTTGCTCGTAATTTTCCTTGTATGTTGTTACGGTCACCTTGACCAAGGACAAAACCACTCAAAACAACGGATTCAAAATCCTGAATAACACTGGACAATACACTGTGAACTTGATACAAATTTTTTTAGAACAAAGTATTTATTTTTAATTGTGTGTAAATCAATTTCATTCAAAACATCGATTAGGTATCAATTAATCAAAGTCAATCTATAATAAAGTGTTAATTATGGAATACTAACTTAGACCTCACCTGGCGGTGTTGCCGCGACGCGGGGCTGTGCAAGCGAGGGATTACAATTACCGATGCCGAACTTGCAAAAATTCCTGGCGAATATACCAGCATAAAACTTAACTATTTCTAGTAGTGAGGGACGTTTGTCCACGGAAGAACCTTGTCCTGAACTGAAGAAAACAGCTTCCTACATGACTCCCGAAGCTTGGAGGTGGACTAAATATAAAGTCCAAAAGTGCGTAGCTTGTTTATCCTTGGAGAACTCAGAGGCCACGGAATACCGGAAACCGAAACACGGCTACACACA